>PVIJ01001260.1:0-89858 GCA_004024925.1 Scalopus aquaticus | reverse complement strand
CCCCACGCCTCTGGCCTGTACCCCAGCTTGTATGTAAAAAAAAAAAAAAAAATTAAAAAAAAAAATCTCAGAGTCATGTTTTCTGCTTCACTATATCTTCCTTTCTGTATCTAAATGTCTATTCTCCCTTAGCGATGACTACAAAACTTCAGCTCAGACCTTCGCAAAAGCCCACCAGTCTCTCTGTTACCAGACTTTTCTCAGTGTTGCTAGAGTTATAGTCACAAAAAGAAATGCCCATACCATTCCCCCTATGGCCTCTTCTACAGCAAACTCTAAACACTTTAATATGTATTTTAGATTTAGTAAAACTCACTATAAAGTCTCAACCTACCAACTTAATAGAGCTCTGACCTTTGGAAACCTTGTTGTTTCTCTGAGCTTTAGTTTCTCTATGTATAATGTACTTTTAAGTCATTCTAACTATTGAAAGACCTTATGTAAGGCTTTTACTCAGAAGGAATGGCACAGGGTGAATACTTAACATTTTTTTCTAGGTTTTAATCTGCCTCTAAGTTACTTCCTTTTCTGCTCATTTATTGCTATCCCTCCCAACTATATTTTTCCCTTCATTACTGACCTTGAAATAACTAATGAATAGGTAACACTTAGATTTGTACCAGTTCCTAAATAATCTACCATAATTTGTATTGTTGATTCTAAGGTGCTTTTAGTATCTGTAATGTGAGGATGTGTCTTACAATGAATGGCATACCACAGTTTAATTGGTAGCTTTATTTGCTTTGCTTGGGTAGCCCTTAAATGGTATATTTGATTAAGTGCTCTTTGTATGTGTTTTTATTTTTCCTAGAATAACTTTCTTTCCCTAACTTTTAGATAACTTCTTATACTTTTATGATTTAACCAGCCATTTTCTTCCTCCAGTGATTCCAACACTCACTTTTTATAATTCTCTATTTCTTGGAGTTGGCCAACTATACAGTTACAGGGAACATAGTCCACATGAAGTCACACTCACTTCTGATACCAACTGTATGTTCTTGGGATTCTGGCTTCACTATTTCCCTAGCAGTTCTCATAAAACTCATCAAAATCTGTCACACTGTGATTATAGTTTATTACAAAGGAAAAAAAAATGCATCAGCCCATGGAAGAAGAATGAATGAGTGTATGAAAGTAACAAACAGGGCCTCCCCGGTGGCGCAGCGGTTGAGCGCTGCGCTGTGGAGCTGTTGGCAGCGGCGACGCGAGTTCGACGCCCGGCCGGGGAGATTCCCACATGGCGCGGCAGACCTCTCCTGCCTCGCCCGCTGCTCCCCTCAGCAGTGTATTTCTGATCTGCCTGTTCTGCTACCCGCTCTGTCTCTGGTGAACCCTCTCGCCGCCCCACGCCTCTGGCCTGTACTCCAGCTGTATGTATAAATAAAAAAAAAAAAAAAAAAAAAAGAAAGTAACAAACAGAGTTTCCTTTGTTCTTTCCCCGTGGAATCAAGTCACTTAATTTTCCTGACATCAATATAAAACAATTTGTATGCAGGACAATGAATAGTGCCAACCCATAAAGCTTTCTTGAACTCCAGGGTCCAGAGATTTTATTGGGGTTCTATCACGCAGGCATGACTGACTGGCTGATTGATTGACTGATTACCAATATGATGGATCTCAGTTTTTAGGTGACTGATATATTAAGACCCAAAGGTCCCAAGCTAAATTACACTGCTGGTATTTCTCCATGTCAGTTCCTCTCCTAAGTATTATCTGCTATGGCTGGTCTCCACCCCAAATAACATTGCTTGACTATGCAATATAACCTATGGCAAACAAAGACAGTCCTACCAGGTATTACATTCCCAAGGAAAGAGGCCAGATCTCTTTTGAATAAGGTTAAACTCTTTATTGCACACTATTACATACTTATGATAAATGATTACTTTTGTTGGCCTTTTCACTATGTCATATAAACCCTCATAAGATTAGGGTCACATGTTTTAAAGTCAGATAGATGTTATTCAAATCCTGGGTTCAACTGATCACCCACTTGGATTCATGGATTACCTAGAGGAAGCTAAAACGTCTTAGTTTTCTTACCTAAAACATTGGGAAAATTATGTTAAAATCATGTAATTTTTCTAAGATTGAATTAGATAACATATATGGACAATTCATCAAAATATCTGGCTATGGTAATAACTTAGTGGCAGCAGCAAATTATATGATTATCATTCTTTCTTCAATATTCACTTGGATTATGGTCAACAACCTAATCCTAATATTAGGAAAAAGGAGCAAAAATAACAGAGGAAAAAAATAAGCTTATAGAGCTCAGCGACAGAATAAAGCTTCATTAAATATCATTTCAATCTTATCCAATTTATATTGTATCCACAAGCTGCTCTCTTTATGTTAGTAAAAGTTATGTTAATAACACATCTCTAAAATAAGAGAGCTATGTTTATTAGAACATTGGCAATAAGAGAAAAATATAGTTATTAGGCATCTTCACTTAAAAAATCATCTTTAAGTCAAGAACTTTTATAAAAGCAAACTGAAATTTCAGGATTAGTGATTTAGTGTGAAAAACCTAACCCAGATTTAGGACTATCTCACAAGTGGTCCCCTTCAACTTCCTCTTAAAGCAGAAATATTTTGAACACCTACATAAAGGACAGCCAATGCCACAAGAATCCTTTCAATGTAAGAAAGAGTAAAGAAGCTTTGTCTATAGATTTGGTTTTAAAATACTACCTTGAAACAATCTCTGCAGAATTTTCAATTTCAGAAAAAATGTGAATAAGAACATGAAATTATTTGCTAGTACAAAACCCCACAAATACATTTAAAAAAATCCCAATTTTGTAAAAGGAAAATTTTTGAGATAACTGGGAAAATCTCTAGGGACAAGAAATAAAAATTAAAAAAAGAACACAGAAAAAATAAGCCAATGCTAAAGCTGTGCTAAGAGAGTCTATGGGGTAATTTATAAATTTGGGGAGTAACCTCTGTGGGGAAATAGACCAGCTTATGAAACTATTGATGACAGAGAGTGGAAAATAAGATTCACACCCAAAATTAGGGTCTTGGAAAAGCACTTACTTAATAAATAAAAATGGAGAAAGTTGAGGGAGGGGAGAGAAATCTGCTAACAGCATGAGATATGTATAAAGAGACTTGAAAATTGCCCATTTTGATCTGGGATCTGGAAGAAAGTCTTCACTGAGATTTTTATCTGTGGACTTACCGTTACAAGGTTTTATATTTAAATTTAGTCGGTGCCTGGGGATCTTGGAATACCCAAAAAACAATTTACTCTGAAATTATTTCCTGTCTGAAATTATTATTTTCAGACTGTTTCTGTGGTGGCTGTAATAGACACATTCAAATCCACTCTTGAGGGACATGCATTCTAAACTGGCTACACAGACTCCCACAGATAAAGTCCAGCTGAACACCATCTCACAATTCAACATTACAACAAATGAGGAAATGATTTGTAATGATGAAGAGTCAGCAGGCACACCAAACAGCAGTAAATTCTTACAGTAAAACTGCAACATGCCAAATAAAAGGCAATGACAGTAGTCAAAAGATGTTAGGATTCTAACTTTAAAGTTCTGAGAGAAAAGTAACTGTCCATATAAACTTTACATGGTTAAGTTCTCTTTGAAGTGCTAACATAACATTAAAACATTCCTTGACATTTTTCACTTATAGGAGGAATATAGGGGAACCAAGGAAGAGATCAGGAGGAGAAAATAACAATAACAACAACAAAACAAAAACAAAAACTAGCAGGCAAACATAAATAAGAGACATTCAGCAAGGGAACAGAGGAAAAGGGTTCAAAACAGAGGAGAAAAGAGTACAAGGGACTATGGAGAAGGTTTACAGGTGAATTGGTGGTGGGTAACCTATAGGGAATACACAGTAATGTTATAAATATAAATTAAAAAAAAAAGAAAAGAAACATTTCTTAACAAAGATAGTTACTATTATCTCACTCATAGATCATCACAGAGATTCTAAAAGAAATACTTCTGTAAAAAGAAAATAAAAGTGAGAAAGTGAAATATAAGAAACAGGGAGAAGGAGTTCTAGAAATAAGGAGTGAGGAACAAGAAACATGAATAGACAAATTGGCAAAACACAGGCATAGCTAAGTAAGGAATGGCACAAAATAGTAATTACAATGACTGTTCATTGTGGACATAAAATACCAGTACCAATACATACAAAACTGAAGGAGTTCTATGTTTATGCATGAAGACCTTTGCATTTTTTGGAGAATAAATAAGAATAGTTTTAGGAAAGTTACTCATTAAGGTGTATTAAAATTTGAAGGCTAATTGTTGAAATAATAGAAGCAAAATGTGTCACATCTCAATTAGAGGAAAGGGAGGTATAAACATAAATGTATAGTAACCAGATTCCAGGAAAGATGGAAACAACATGATAAATTGGAAGCAAACTATAAGATGATAGAAATATGCCTGAATTCATACATACATATCAACAGGTGAACACAGAACATAAACTGTATCTAACAATTAAAAATGAGAGATTTTTCAAATTGGTTTTAAGAAATATCTTGTTATTTGCATAAGGCACACCAAAGAACACATGGGCACAAAGAATTATAAGAGAAAAAAAAATGCAACAAGCAAACTGTAGTGAAAATAAAAGCTGTGGTAGCTCTATTCTTATAAAACTTGAAGATAAAAGGGTAACAATGTAATGAAAAGTGAATAATTCATCAAAGAGAAAAATTTTCAGTACTTAATAAGAGCCTCAAAATATATTAGGAAATAAACTGGGAGAATTATAAGCAGTAATTGATTAAGCTACACTCATATTAACCAAGTTAAATAAAACAGTCTTGATAACTGGTAGATTACACAGAAATTATATTTATTAGTAAGAGTACAGAATTAGTAAGCTTGATAGTCTAGCTATCAAGTTAGTCCTAATAGATTTATATATAATCCTAGAATTATATGAAACCCTTCACAGTTATGTACATTTATGTTTATATGTAATAATATGTAGTTATATATAATTTATAATCCTAGTTATCAAGAAAACTGTCATGTAAGTACAAAGCATATCTCACTGACAGGCAATTAATATACTATATACCATGTTCTCTAATATTCAATTAAGTCATATCATCATTAAAATCAATAATGAAATGATGACAAATTACTGTATCACTACTTAAATAAATAACACAAAAACAATCCCATTCAAATACAAAGTTTAGGAAACCAACCTGCCAAAAATATAAATTAAAACTGATTAAAAATGAAAAGATTACATGTCAAACTTATGAGTTAACACTGACGTGATCTAGAGGGAAATTGTTTTCTCTGTATATATTTTTTAGAAAAGTGAAAGACTTAATGAGTTGAGCCACAACTTAAAAAATTAAGGAATAAGTTAAAACAGGAAGTATAGTAAACAAAATAATGAATGTAAAGTAGAGACTATTGAGATAGAGAAAAACAAAAACAATAGAGAGGGAACAATAAAAATATAGCAGGTTCTACATAAAAACCTTAAAATAAGCTAAATTTTTATAGTTCAAAATAATTATAGTCACCAAAATAATAAATAAAAATACTGGAAATGAAAAAAACATGTTTTAAAATTATAATTCAATGAAAACTTTAAATCTGCAATGCTTATACATTTATAAATGTAAAATTTTGCAGAGACAATTTCTTAAGAGGGTAACTTACCAAAACTGTTTTGCAAATAAATACATGAATAAAAATTAAAACTGTTAAATAAATTTGATCACTTCTAAAATATATCGAGTTTATGTATCAAAAATTACACACTTAGGCAGTCTAAAATAATCCTATTAATACTTTAAATTCAAATAGTGCCATTTTTATGCAAAATGTTCCAAATAGTAGAAAATGAGCAAAATTTTCTCAACTATTTTTAAAAGGCTATTAGAAGAAAAGAAAATTATAGATTGCTTGATGGGCTGGGTGGACCGAGTGTTTAATACTAGACAATGAACATAAATGTCATTTCTCATGAGAAATTAAAAGAAGAAACAAACTCACCAATAGGTACAGAAAAAATTCCAACATAAATTAGTGTTAAAATAAAACTATAATCCAAGTAGGATAGGGAAAATATTCCCTAGCCTAACTAACAAAGTGGTATTTATTAAAATTATAGCAAATATACATAACAAACATTAGAAGTTTTTTATTTTAAAAGTTAGGATCAAGAAGCCTCTCTGGTTGCACTGGGTAAAGTCTCAGTGCTCTCAAGCCATCGCCAGCCACATCAGCATAAGTTCAATCCCGGACCAGAGAGCTAACCTACATGGCACAACAGACTTCTCCTGTCTCACCCCCTGCTCCTCTCAGCAGTGTTTTCAGTAGATCTGCCTGTTCTGCTCCCCACTATGTCTCTGTTGAATCCTCTCACCCCCCACACCTCTGACTTATACCCCAATTCTTGTACACATAAACAAAAATAAATCTTAAAAAAAAGTTAGGATCAAAACAAGGTACTTAATATCATTGCTTCTAATTCAGAGTGTGCTGGAGGACTAGTTAATACAAGGAAACACACAACTGTAGTTATAAAATAATATATATATTTTTAAATTTATTTATTTATGCATACAAGCTGGGGTACAGGTCAGAGGCTCGGGGTGGCGAGAGGGTTCACCAGAGACAGAGTGGGGAGAAGAACAGGCAGATCAATGGAAATACACTGCTGAGGCGAGCAGCGGGCGAGCAGGAGAGGTCTGCCACGCCATGTGGGACTCTCCCCAGCCAGGCATCGAACTCGCATTACCGCTGCCGACAGCTCCACAGTGCAGCGCTTAACTGCTGTGCCACCAGGGAGGCCCTAAAAATAATATTAATGTAGAAAATATTTTTGGAACAGAAGAGATTTCCTGAAAATAGACTCTTACAACTTACTAAAATAATAATGGTAACAATATAGTAGTAAATTAGTATATTTCAAAGGTGATACCGTATAATAGTAAGGAACTAACAAACACTTAACAGGTAAATCCATTATGCATTAACTATATCCCTACCTCACATAATTTCTAAAATTTCATTTCAAATGAAATGTAAGAGTGAAATGTAAAGAAAATGGATGTAAGAGTGAAATGTAAAGAACAATTTAAAAAAGAAAGAACAGATCTTAATGAACTTCAAGTAAGGCAAAAAAGCATAAGCCAATAAAGGAGGACACCACCACATTTCATTACATGTAAATTAAAAATGGCTGTGTGTTAACTGACTGAAGGTACACTGAAAAAATATGGTATTTAGCTTCCCCCAGCTATCTAACTTCTGAATATCCTTGTATTCTTTTACTATCAAATCAACAATACATGTCAACTAACACACTGCATGATTTCATTTAAATTCTTTTCAAAAATATTTGTTGAACACATTTTATACCAAAGGCTTCATGGCATGGAGAAGACAGGGCACTCAAAACACCAATCTACGGTGACCTTCACCTAGTCTCATTATCTACAGTGGTTACAATTAACATCCACACAGACACGCATATTATTTCTGAAGTTATAAATTCTTTTTTAAGAATAGTATCAGCAAGGGAGTTTCGCTTTCAGATCCCTAGGTTTGGGAACTCAGTTTGTATGCTGAGAAACAGATGAATTACTACACTTTTGCTTGATTATTTATTTAGATTGCCCAGTTATGTCACATGCTCATCAAACCCACAACAGAACAGAAACCTATCAAAAGATTCAAAATTCATCCACCGCAATATTTATCAATCTATGTTTTTTCCTTTCTAGCCCATTCTCTTCCTTGGCAATATTCTTAATTGTTTACTTCACTGGGTGAATGCCTGACTTGAGTCATATTTGTTATTCTGAAAGAAAACGATTACTTTCATCCACGTTTATACGTGTATTGTTGACTTAAACAGTCAAGGGAAGCATGTGTGAGGACAGATGCTAACAGGTTTATGTATGTTTGCATGACTCTTCTCACTTAGCATACATATACATAAACAGACTCGAAAGAAAACCAATAGGTTCTGTTCCTGCTCTCTTCACACCATAAACTTTCCAATATAATCATACTTCCCCCCATAGGCCTGGTCCTAATTTGTCTTTTCTTTATCTCAAAATTCCTGGGCTGTCAAGCCAAGTTACTCTTAAATGGACTCTGGGAATTGCAGTCAAGAGAAAGATATATTAAAGTATTATTATTCAAATGTAAAAATTTAATAAAAATGTTAACAAGATTTCCCCAAGGTGGGGGTATTTATTGCTTACTTTTTTTTTAACACCACAATTAGGTTTCCAACAGATAGAGGGTCAGATTTACCCTATAGCACTGGCTATTTAAAGAAAATGAAGACAAGAAAACACGATCCGCCCCAACATTATATATACAACATTTTTTTCTAGTATTATTTTAAACTCTTAATTTTTTCCCCAGTTTCACAGCGAAGTTCAATCATGAGTGATGGCAGTGGCTTTTTCTTTAATTTGTGACATCTAATCTTTACTTTAGGCTTCGCCAGTCACATCTCACTATGTTTCATTGCATGCGCCCTGACACAATACATCATGGCCAAGGTGATCCAATATCGTGTGACATTTTTTTTTCAAAAAGGATATTAAATGGTGGCAGAAGATATGCCTGAAACACACCAACGTGGGCCCAGGGGGCATTGTTCTTCACTCACAGTTTGTTCTCTCAGAGTCTGGCTGGAAGAATTATTATTGTCCTTTATATATAAACATCCTTATCCAAATAGTCTCCTCTTATGCCTAATATATGCATTCCTGTCATCTGAAAGCCACTTGCTTAAACTGCCTCTCTGTCTATTTGTAGTCTGTTCAGGCACACAGACCGCAGCGGGAGTCAGGCTCCATGATTCATTGGCTCAGATTTCCTATGGTGCTTACATGATGCTCGCTCAGCCCCATACGGTTTTGTATCCATTATAACCAGGGACAAGTAAGCAGGGCTCAGGAGTCTGAGCATCTATCTAAGAATAGCTCCCTGATGCCTTGCTTTACTCACAATAAATGAACAATGAACTCTTTACATGCTAACCCCGTATGGTGAGGAGAAATTATAGGAGCTTACTTGAGTTAAATAAGGGAAGAAGCATTAAGAGTGAAGCGTCTTAAATGAGCAGGTCAATAACTAGTTTACAGAGACCAGGGCACCTGGCTAATGGGAGAATAAAGAATTATGCTTGTCACAGAGAAAGAAAGATGCTGTCCTGGTTTAGTGTTAAATAATTACATTCATTATAATGAGAATAGCTCTGCAAGTGGTCGGTTGCACTAGTTAATTCATTAGCAAAACTAATCGGCAAACCACAAACAACAATTGGGGGTAAATTTAACCAATTCCAATAGAAGATTTAGCAAAACAGGATTTTCTTTATGTTGGAAATGGAGAATTACACTGGATAACTGCACACATAATTTTATGTATCTTCTTACTTTGTCCCAAAATCTTAGATAAGGCAGAGAGAGAGCAAATGTCCAAACTGATGACAATTTGAAGTATTTCAGAGGACCTAAAATATCCCAGGGTTTCAATGTTAATCCTGACAATGAATACAAAACAGATTTTAATAATAAAGGATTTTCCACTGTCTTGCTTTAGGAGATCTGTGATTTTATTATTAAATATAACAGTGTATGCTGTATGTAATATGTAATAGCTATAGTACAGTTTTTTAGTGTTAGTAAAATAACTTAGATCACATAACCAAGAGAAACTTGGAGTTTAGTTATTGACCAGCCACTTAAGAAGCAAGTGGCTTAACTGTGTTATTAAAATGGTTTTAATTCTTCTTTTATGATAATAATTTTTTTGCATTTGTGAATTTAATGTGCATCTAGCTCAGACAAAAATCTTACAAACAAGAGAAATGGTAATTTGCCTTGGTGGAGGGTGAGGAGTGGCAGGTATTATGAAGCCCGGAGACGCTCCTTGAAATACATGTTTTTTTCCTTATTTCTGGAAAGAACTTTTTTTTCTCTTCTTTCTTTTAGAGAGCATAGGATTCAAACATACAGTGCTCAGAAAGAATGTAAGATGGAGGGATAAAATCTGAAGGATCTACTGAGCCTGGTAGCTTTATTCTGTCATCACACAGCAACACTATTCATCTAAAACTCCAAAATACCAATTCAGCTAATCTGTTGAATTCAAGGCAAAATCACTGCTTTGATCCATTACAGATATTATATTCATCACAGATTCTTACCCCCCAAAATAGCAAGTCTATGGCAGAAACTTTTTAGAGTCCAACGATTCCTCGATAATCCCCCTAATCAATATAATGAAGTAATGCATTCAGGGCTCACTCACCTCTTCAAGCAGTAGCATCCGTCTCTGCCAACCAACTGATGAGATGAACATCAGATTTAAGGTTTATTAGGTTTTTCAGGCTCTATACTCAAAGAAATAGGAGAAGTATATAGAAAGATCATGGCTTTTCTCCATCCCAAGATTTTCCAACCTGGGCATCATTGGCATTGTGGCCAGATCACTCTGCATTGGGGTTGGGCAGGAAGGGTTTAGCTGCATTATTGGCATCTCCCCACCAGTAGCATCCTGCTCAAGTTGTGGCATACAAAAATGTCTCCAGACATTTTGGAATGTTCCATGAGTGGCAAAATTCCTCCCCTTTGAGCGCCATGCCCACTCCCAATGCCAACCATAGCTCTGATCCCCTGTCCCACCACTTAGCAGTGCATGCCCCATACTTTAGCCTCCCCAGGATGGGCTCTCCAGACCTCTAACTTGGCATACTTTGCTCCATTGAGCTGCTATACCCTCTTACTCCCTGGTCCACCTACTCATCCTTCACATTTGAGTTCCCGTCGGCTCTATCCTGAGTTGATGCCCCTCCACTAGAGCCCCACATAAATGTTCATGAAAGCCCTTAGACTCTTTTTAATTGTCAACTTGCTTACCTCTTTGTGCTATAAGACTGAAAACTCCTCATGAGCAAGGAACATATTTTATACATCCTTAGCTCTTAGCATAGTTCCTAGTGCTTTGGGAGCCATTTAAAGGAAAGATGAAAAGGAAAATTAAGAAAGAAGGGAGAAAGTCACAGTGATATGTGGTTTATCAACTAATACTGTTAGTAAATAAGTTTATGAAAGGCCATTTATAAGCCATGATGACTCTGAAGATTTTGGGTCAAATTAATAAGTATAAATTTGGTTGTTCCATACAACCTCAAGATCATCCTAATAGGAATACTCTGTTAAGTTTGTTCTCTGTGCTTTGGGTAGGATACATGACTTTGGACTTCCTCTCAACACCTGAGCTAATCCCAAAAGTCTTGGGGGAATCTATCCACTACCAGGTTAGATATTATGCCAGTGTTCTTTATTGATACTCAAAATTACTTTAATTTTGAGTAAAAATCTAGAACTTTCATGGAGGTTTACAGTTTTTGCTTTCGTCACTGTAAAAAGTATTTTTTTTCAATTAACATTTTCAGTATGTTTGGTTTGAGGTTTCTTAAGCCTCACAGAATAGTTATACATATAACCAATTCTCATTTTGAATATTGCTTTGAGAATATTGCTTAGTATCTAAAACAGGCAATATTATAGCTATTGCATCTTCAAAAAGTTATGACCTTTGCATGGAATGTCTTATAGCAACAAGAGAGAAATGGAGAGAAGGCACACGGGAATGCATAGTTAGAAGAATTCAAATTTACTTCTAATTGCAATCTCTTCCAGAGCCATTATTCTCACCTAGTTACCCCCAAACTACAGATTAGATTCCATTATCATTTCCTTTTGTGTTAGTCTTTTAAGAGAACATACATACATACCCTGTGAAGATATTTCTGTTTCCAGGTGACTTTTTTCATACATATTATAGGAAAAGAAAATAAGGAAAACACTAGTTTGGTAGACTATGCATTTGCCTAAGCTATCCACTGCCAGTCCCCATCAGATCATTATACATCCCCACACCAACGATGTATTATCTGGCCAAGTAAGGGAATGTTAGCGGAAGTGGCCTGTGCTTCCAGTTAAAACTGTAAGAGTTGATTTGAGTTCCACCATCAGTTTTTCATTCTGTCTTGAGGACAATGTTTCTAAGAGTATGTCTGCTTTATGTTTGTTTACATCTCAGAATGACAAGAATGTAGAGCAGAGATGCCTTCAATAATTGAAAGGCAAGTGAGTAGAATAGGAAACACTTTTGTTGTAGTCACTGATTTTCCTCCCATTCACTTAATAATTATTTTTTTAAAGTATCTACTATATGCCAGAGACTGTTCCAGACACTTGGGGCTGCATGACTGAACAAAGCATATGAAAATCTTGCCCTTGTGAAACTTTTATTCTACAGAGACAGATATTTGAAAAAGTAAATCAATTAGTATACTAGAAAGAAATAATATGGTGAAGCAAAAAATCAGAAAAATCATTGTGCACAAGGTGTGGTAAAGATTCCATTTTTAAATAGGCCTGTCGGAGTAGGTCTTACTGAAGGTGACTATTTAATTATTAAATTATCTTTATTTCACTCTCCGAATTAAAAGTAATTGATTCAGGGACTCCTTGGTGGTGCAAGGGATTAAGTCTCAGCAGTATGAAGCTATGGGCAGCCACTGCAGGAAGAGTTCGACCCCTGCTAGGGAGATTCCCATATGGAGCAACAGACCTCTTCTGTCTTGCCCGCAGCTCCCCTCAGCAGTGTATTTCAGTACATCTGCCTGTTCTGTTCCCCCACTCTGTCTCTGGTGAATCTCTTACTTCCCTGCCCCACTTCCTCCCCCCCACTTCTCTGGCCTATACCCCAACTCTTGTATACAATAAATAAATCTTTAAAAAATAAATAAAAATAATTGTTTCAGAGCCTTTGGTAAACCACCCTGACTTAGGGTTGTTTGTTATCACAATATAACTTAGCAAAAATTGACTGGTAGATTTAGAATCCTAAAATGTCCCAACAAAATGTGATTATGTATTTGTGAGAAATAGATCCTGCAGGTATTTTCATGTTTAAATATATACTAGTAACTTAAGAAAATACGTCAATTCCTTAAGGATGCATTCTCAAGTGATAAGACAGGTTGAAAGGAAGTTTGAGAATGTGACATCTAGGACATTATAGTGAGAATGAATGAGACAAGTAAACATGCTGAGGGAGCAAAACAAAGAGAATCTCAATTTCCTCGAACTTTCCCCTTTCAAATTTCTCTCAGAAGACAAGTGAATAAGGATGAATGAAGTTTATCAGCCAAGGCTTCCTTGTGGCTAATATTCTGAATAAAAAATAGAATACAGAAGATATCTTTACCCAGGACTCCATAAAGCTTCCCCAAACTCAGTCTCTCTAGAGAGAGTAAGAATGGATAACATGAAAATAGGCCTGCCTGAGCTGAGATTTATGCCTGAAGCTCTAAGAGCAAGCAATAGAAGGGGTGACTAGAGTTGTTGGCAGTTTTTAGGAGGACTATTACTGGAGCATAATTTTATACTATTAATATGACAATTTGTAATATCTTCTAATACTATTTATAAACACTTGAGAAAAAAACAAACTGTAACAGATAAAAGACTGATTCTCAATGTATGAAAATCTACTCATACAAATACTCCAAGAGATAAATGAAAGAAACACAACTAATCAAAAAATGTTGAAAAACAGACTTAACAAAGATATATATATTAAAACAGTGAGACAGTGTTTCTCTCCCTCATATTAACAAAGAATAACAAGGCTCAGATTCACTTCCAGTAGAAGTGCAAAAGAAATTCTATGGGTAAAATGAACATGTGTATAACACTTTTGGAAAATGATTTTTGACAAATAAAAAAAAATTCTAAATATCAACAGTGATAATATATTCAGGAAAATATCTTACAGAGCTAACAGAAAAAAACTATGAAGAATTAACTGCCATTTTGTCTTTTGTGTATAATAATAAATCACTAGAAAAATGTATTAATCCAGAAAATGGTTCATGAACGTTTTTGGAGAAACTTTTATTACGATTTACTAAAAACACTTCCTATGTTTAGTCAACACAGGGGAGGAGACTACTAGATTTCCATCAAAATCCTCTTTCTTCTTATTTCTGAATAACAGAATTGAAGCAGACCACATGGTTGCCCCACTACATAATTCTCTAGCCCACCTTCATTTCTAGGTCTCTAACAGAATGAGGGAAGTGCCTGCTCTCTAAAGCCATTCCTGCCACTGGACCCATGGGTGTCACGGTGAGCCAGTATGAACTACCCACAACAAGAACGGCACAGGAGATGGTGGAGCAGGCCCCTGGAAGGAGTCCTAACCCCTCGCTCTGTACGAGGATCGAGCAGTTTACCCATCAAGCACCTTAGACATGGCTTACATTGTCTGTTGTGGGGGGGGGGGGGAAGAGAGAGAGGTTGTCACAGGGCCACGCGCTAATTCATCTATCATAATATTACTCCCTTATATGATTATTTGCTATTTGGGTCCTCACTAGAACCAAAGATTAATGAGAACAAGAACTTGATTTTGTTCTTGAGTGCATTAATTAGTGCCTAGAACAAAGATGGTGTCCTATGAGTAGATAAAGGAATATCATCTATTTTCATAATATGCAAGTATTTATGATACGGCAGGTAGATGTTTGAAGAGAAACTTGAAAGGAATATAAATGATGATCAAGAGAGTTATGATTAATTAATAAAGCATTTTTTAAAACTTAAAGTCAAACTTATTCCTTAGTACATGTTCAGAATTGACCTCATGTTTATGATGTTTGTATCTTTTGTATATCTTAGTTTTATGGATTTTTAATAATAGTTCAATTTTCCATAATATAGTCAACTATGGCTTTTCTAAATCTTGATTGCATACTTGTAAGAAACCATCTGACCACCTGATTTATTTTTAACTTAAAATACCATGTCCTTGAAACACAAAAATAAAAACTCCCAAGATCGTATTACACAAACTATTCTGAAGATCAAATATTCTTAATGACATTATCTTATAAATCGAATTACAACATGAGCAAGAATAAAATTAATAAATTTAGCAAATACCTAAAGCATCACAGTACTAAACAGGTCCTTTCTGCATTACCCCATTATGAATAGACAGTCTGAACGACCTTTACCAACATTATTCACCAGCTTGCACCACTAACCCGATGCTTCTGCTTCACTTGCTAATGCTGAGCCCTAACTCTAAGGCAGGGATGTCACACTGGCTTTTGAGGGAGAGGGTTACAGTGGGATGACCCAGACTCCAGCATCAGGGAAAAGTGTGTGCTTTCTCGTTCTGGCTGCTTCACCTCGGCAAGTCATATTTCTGAATCTCAGCTTGGATGAAAGAGAAAATGGCAAATACAAGGAATACCAGGACATAACAGAAATTGGTAGATTTAATATTGCAGGTTTCTGCTATGAGGGACTTGTGAGTACCCTAATAGTGAGTGTGTCTAACTAACCCCTCAATGCCTCCAACACGCTTACACCTAGGGTCCTTGCTATCCTGATTTTCCCTCCTTACAAAACTGCATCTTTGGGATTGAACCCTCAGAAAGTCTTGCTTTGACACAGAAATCTAGGAAGCATTCTTCTTCAACAGCAAATCAAAACAAAATGACTTTTCCCTCCCTATATTTTACCTCTCTCTATTCCATTCCATCTTTTCAATCATAACTGTCACCTTATAGTACTTAGGTGTGCCAGTCACTTTTATATAACTCAATTCACTTAATATTCATAACCTTAGGGATCAGGGACTATTAGTATTAACCTCATTTCAAATGAGAGTGCTAAGACACAGAGAGGTTAGGTAACTTGCCCAAGGCCACATGGTTAGAGAATGGCGAAGTTGGAAATCAGACCCCAGGTAGTCTGGCTCCAGAGTCTGGCTTGTAATCATTACTGTCTCCTGGAATTGCCCAGGTGCAAGCTAAAACCATTTCTTCACCTGCATTACTGCAAAAGCCTTTTCCTGGATCTGTGTCCACATTTGCTTCTTTATAATCCATTCTCCCTGATTCAAGCAAACTTCTTTTAAAATTCATCTTCAGGCTTAGCACTACTACTTACATCCTTCTAGAGCATCTAAATTTTTCTCTCTTTGCAAGAAGGGTTCATGAAAGCATAGACTTAGTTCTGGCAATGATAGTCTGGCAGAGAGTTGATGATATCAGAGAGACGTAGAAAGCAGATGCATTGGGGCACATGCAAAGAAATTCTTGGCCCCAAATTCAGGGGCCAAGAGCAGATATCCAAAGCCAGAAATCAGGAAATGATCTCAGTAGTGATGAGCCTCAAACAGTGGCTAAGAGGATGTGGGGAGCATTTCTGGCTAACATCCTCTACTGACTTTCTTCATCCAAAAGAGGGTGGGTAACAGTGAGAAGAACTACACAGGGCTGAGTATGAATTCTGATACCAACACATACAGCAACATGATCTGCAGTAATGTTTCTGAGGTTTACCTCATTTTCCCCTTTGTAAATTAACTGGGTAGTTATCAGGAATAAATCAGAAAATGCACATTCTCCAGCATGAGAGAAGATGAGACTATTAATGACTACTTAGCATAGGAGGGACAGGGTAAAAAAACATGAACAATGTGGACAAAAGATTTCCTTGTATTTCAAAGTAAAGTTTCAACTCTTCACTTATGGAGACTTCACAGTCAGATTTACAACATGTGGCATATTTATACGTGGTTTCTAGATTCAACAGTCAGGCAGTGGATGTATTTGTGTCTTTCGTTTCATTCTCCTTTTAAAAGGAATATAGCATTGTCTGCAAGCCAGGTCTAAGCTGGTTATTTAGACCTGGCTATTTACTTCTTAATTTAATATCTGTATGTTTGGGCTACTTTCTGCCTTAAGCAGAAATTCAAAGTTCTGACCTCCCCTAGTGTTCAGGTTGTGCCAGCTAAACTTCCATGTACTTTTGTAATTGACATGGTGGGAGTCAATGTCATATGAACCTCAAGTAAGTGGTTGTATTTCATCATTTGTGAGTCCCTGGAAATTCTGGTGTGGTAGAAAGCATATTCAAGCTTTGTTGTTTGTTGATTGCCTTGCCCTGTTCTTACTACTTGTAAGGCTTTGGCCAAGGAAATAACCACCCCTGAGTTTCAAAATTTTTCATTCATTAAATGAAGGCAAAGAACGTTGATTCAAAACATTGTTGAAAAAATTAAATTAGTTTTCACATAGCGTTAATTTTAAGTCATCTCACTGAAGCACGAATTCAGGATATCCCAGGACACAAACATTTAAGGGATTAGCAGTGAGTACAGCCTCCTCTATACTTATTAAAACTCCAGCCCTTATGCACTCTAAGTCTGATGCACTGAGGTGTGGTCTTTGTATGTCTTTCTGACATAGGTCATCCCAGCTACACCCCTTTATTCCAAAGGTGTGTGTCCTTATTTCTCTTTGTTATCTCCACTGCATAAAAAATCTTGGGGTCATAGGAAGGATTTTAAATGTTTGTCGAATTAATAAATCAACTCAGGGTTAAAGAACGTGGATTCCCCAAATAAAATATCCTTCAAACTCATATATTTTTCCAGCTTCAGTCCTTTCAGTGCTTCAACATTTGCTTTCTGAAGTTCTGAAGGACGATAAACAGTGTGATGACTGTTGCATTGAGCAACACGGTGGTGAAAAAGAAAGAGATGGGAGTCGTGGAGCAGGCTGCACAATGCAGGAAGCTGCTCGAGAGCAAGATCTGGGCCTTTTTATTGACAGAGAAAAGGGTGGGTCAAACTGTATATTGGATTTCGGGAGTGTGAGTCCAATGATATACACCTGACTCCCACCCATGGCTCTAATCTTATTAACAGGGTCTTCTACAGATTAGTCCATGGGGGAAAAGCACATCAGTCACCTGCCCCTAGGGTGTTATACCACACAGATACTTACAGGAAAGCAAGCACAGTGAGGACAGGGACTGTATCCTTTTGGTTTTTAGATGTACTGAGACATGGTTGACTAGTAGAATTGTAAGATAGTCAAAATGTACAATGTGATGATTTTATATACATATACGTTGTGAAAAAGTCTTCTGTGTCTTGTTATCCCTGTACCCTTGTTGTCGGGTGACTTAGCCACTCAGTAAATGCGTGTGGCAGGATTTTGCAAAATCTATGGAGAATCAGCCTGTGAGTTAGTAAGCCTCTGAGCGCACATGGTCAGAAAGCCATGTTCCCGAGGACTTGGGCTTCACTCCCATGGAGGCTTTTTAACTTGTCATATTTATACCACAGATGGCTCTCCAACCCCTCAACCTCTATCTTAAAAGTGGAAAATGAGGAAAAAGCATACATGGGATTAAAGCAAGAATCATCTTTATGGAGGGAGATGACATTCTACATTGAGCTACTCTAATATCCACTAGAAATCAACAACAACAAATGATATCTAAAAACTTGTCAGAGAATAAAATTCCAAGTCCAGAAGAAAAAAATACTCGATGTGACAAAATGTATTTTTGTCTCTAAGCATCTGTGTACCAAGCAGCAAACAAATGTCTGAGACTGGGATAGACTGAAACACAGAGGAACTTCAGAATCTGATTCTACTTGGTTTTTATTTTGGCTTCCAAGTGGTGACTGACTTAAACAAAGTTGTCTTTTGACTGGCTGGGGGCGTGTCAGGCCTTCTGAGAGTTGCTGATTCACATCAGAGCTTCCAGGAAGTGGGGTGGGGGTGGGGACCCCATCCCAGTAAGCTTCCTCCCCCAGAACTGAGTGCCACTCACATTTAAATGCAGTTTGCACCACTGATAAAAATGGGCCCTTCTCAGAGGAAAGCCCATGGACCGCCTATAGTTAGATCAGATTTTCATTCTTGAGCTTTAGCAGAAAGTCCATAAAAAGGGCAAAAACATCAAGGCCAAAAATAATAGAATGGATAAGGAAAATATTAGATTCATATAGTAATGCATCGTGAATCCTATAAATTACTTAGTTCCAGAGAAAGCTTTTCTTACACAAAAGTGTAAAAGAGACAATTTTTATTGTATTTTGTTATCCATATAATGTCTATTTCTGTTATTAGTGAATCCTAAATCCAGAGATCTGCACCAAGATCCCCATTTATCTGGCTTTTCTTCTCAGCCAACTGCCAGTTAATTATAACTAAATATGTTAATATATGCTTTAAATTTTACTGACAGAATTTTATGTATAGATAATAGGTTAGCTAGATAAATGATAGATAGATAGACAATAGCTAGATAAATGCATGAGTTAACATTTGCAGAGGCTGATCAATAAAGAAAGATTGTCACATAATCTTCCTTCTCTTTTATGACTTCACCCCCACAAACAAGCCTAGTAGATGAATTGCCAAGAATATGAAGCTTAATATAGCTGTCCAGAAAGGAACCAACGGCCTGTTTACTGCACTTATCGACAATTTGTGAAAGAAGAGACCAGAAATCAGCCTAATTACCAGAGTGCCAGTTGTGCTTGTTAACACCAGCTTTGTGACCAAATGTTATTCCACAGTTGTCACATCACACGAGGGTTTCATTACTAACATAATAGTGAACAAGATCACATGAAAAGCTATTGATTGATCTGCCACACAAAGGAAGGACACACTTGTCTCTATTATAACATGTTACATCTCCAAGTCTATGTGGCAGATGTAGTCCTGCCATTCCTCTTACTAGAGAAGTGTAATTTCGATCCTGTCCTGCTTCTTTAAGTGTTTGCCAATTAAGTTCCCCTTTCCATTTGCATATGTCATCAATAGGCTGAAGGAGTAGATGTCTCTACTCCTTCCTGATCTTTAACCCAGACTCAGGTGATTCTCTTGAATTGAATCCAGGAGATCCTTGGGGTGTGCACAGAGTTTACTTTACCAATGGTCATTTGCGGCAATAAAAACAACTGGCTGCTTTGTGTTAGGTTGGATTCGTGTGTTTTGTAGGAAACACATCTGTAATTAGGCAACTCAAAAGGGACAGCAGAGAGGAAGCCATCCCCGCCTGCAGTCTCTCTCCCCTGAACTGTGGGATTAGTTGGCACATGACCCACAGTCCCAAGGAACTGAAGCCATAATTGCAATCGTTCTTCAAATGGCGCACTTTGGTTTCATTTCACAAAAATTTGACAGGCTCTGTCCACATTTTTCTAAAGGCTACTGCCTTTATTTTGAAGTGTACTCAATGAATGTTATCACCTGGAAGTGGGTTCATTTACCACGGAAGCAAACAATGAAACAAATATACTACCTCACCCTACCTGACGATGAGTGATTTATCAGGCAGAACTTGAGTCTGCTCCTTACCAACTCCATTTTTCTGTTTATGCTTGTTGAACAGATACAATTTAATGAAGAATATAAAGTACTTAAAATCCATCTACCATTAATAGTTTAATTAAACTGACACATACTTCAAAAACAGAGAGACAGAAAACATTAATTTTGGTTATAAAGGGCATGGCATTATTAAAGTGCAATTAAAAACAACATTCACTTGCGGTTAACAGCTAAAACAATTTAATTATTTAACACTGGATTGTCACTTGTGAGTAACTTCACCTCTTTGATGTGGGGATGTTCGTGTCCCTGTTGCTTGTTATGGTTCATTCCCTCGAATTCCAAATGGGGTGGCATTCTCAGAGTATCAGCATCCTCAGTCTGTCCCTGCTGGCTAGTACACATTGTAAAGTATGAAAATTTAACCAACTGTTTTGTCATGCTAAGAGCTAGTCTCCAAGTGAATTGTGATTATAAATCATATGTGAAGTTTCACCTATTCTGACAACATCGGCCAAGGTTGTGCTTTGCTCTTCAGGCTTTGAACAGTAAGAAGCAATGACCTTTAATTCTTAACACACATGGATAGTGGGGCTTTCCTGTGGCATATGAGTTAAGTCTCAGCACTATCACCACTACAGCCTATGTTCGATCCCTGCCCAGGGAACTAATCCACATATGGCGCAGCAGACCTCTCCTGTTTCCTGCTGCTCCCCTCAGCAGTGTATTTCAGTAGATCCGCCTGTTCTGCTCCCCAATCTGTCTCTGGTGAATCCTCTCACTCCCCTCACCTCTGGCCTACACCCCAGTTCTTCCGCACAAAAACAAAAACAAAAACAAAACATGAACAGTGAGCTGTGCTGCCTGGTTTTCCAGTTGAAGATCCCTAACTGCCTTCTACATCATCTCAGGCAATATTTTCAAGCTCTACACGACTCTGCATCTGGCATGGAAAGGGACATTGTAATAGTTTAGGTTTCCAGATCTATTTTACAAATAGACCCAAAGCATTTAGAATGCTGACACATAATAAGTGCTCAGAAAACGTTAACTGGGATCAATATTATTATTATTAGGTTATGATTAGGTTATGTACCTATTAAACATAACCTCAAACAGTCAATTAAATAGGAAAACATGAATGCTCTGTAATAAGGAGTAATCCAGCCATCAGGAGACTACCCAGCTCCATGAGAAAAAATTCCTTCTGAGAATAAAACTGCCAGAGACTTACAAAGACACATCAAATGCTTTCATACACATTCCACGTTTTGTATTTCAATTTGTCCTCATGAATCTACATGTAACACCAAAAATTTGAATTCTCCCTAGATGGAAAAACAAAATCTAATACATGGACCCTGAGTACATACAGATTTACCCTCCCGTCACAGATAAGGAAACAGAGCACAGAGAGGCTCCAGAAGAAGCAACAGGTTCAAGACCAAACATAGAGCTGACAACAGAGAGGCAGAATTAGAATTGAGGTCTCTGAGAAATCAAGATAATAGTTTCTACTACTTTTATTTACCATATTTTCATGGGTCTGAAATAGAGGTAAATATGTGTTCCAGAACTTGTCTCTGAGTTCAGCATTGACTGAAAGTCCTCCAGTGTGGGGAATGTGTGTGGGATGTGAGGTGGAAGAATATTTGAGAGACAGGTAGGGGCCACCTACACATCAGTAGGCTACAGTTCATAAAAGTAATCAAAAGATACTTTTCTACCTGATTATAAATTGACTCTGGCTACCAGACTAAATCCATAGTCTTCAACAATAGATAGGAAGATAACTATTTTGAGGAAAAATCTGGGAATTAAAAGAATCTGTGAGACTGACTCACATCAGAAAGACCAGAAACAATGTGATGAATAGGGTGGAAAGAAAAAGAAATCCTCGTACCCTATGGATGGGACAGAAGACTGGCCCAGCTCTCTTGGAAAGCACTATGAAGCACTATCAAAACATTAAAAATAGATCGACCATATGATCCAGTAATTCCACGTCTAAGTATCTACCCAAAAGATGCAAAAACACAATATGAAGGGATATATGCACTCCTATGTTCATTGCTCCATTATCTACAACAACCAGTTATGAAAGCAATTGATTTGCTAAAGGACAGATGAGTGGATTAACACACAATGGAACAGGATTCAGCTATTAAAAAAAGATGAAATCTTGCTATTTGTGGCAACAGAGCTGGAACTGGAATGGATTATAATAAGTGAAATAAATCAGGAGACAGACAGATACCCAATGATTCCATTTATATGTGGAATATTAAAAATAATGAAATGAATAAAACTAAATCAAAATAAATCCTAGAAATCTGACTGGAGGAGAAGAGCGCAGGTGGGGAGCAAAGAAAGGAGGACACCTAATGAACTATGGGTGTGGTGTGGTAACATACATCTGAAATGGTTTGAAGCTACACACCCAAGTCACATACAGTGTCATAAACCACTGTTGCTGAAATAAGAAAAAAATATAAAAAAAATCAGATCAGGTTAACCTATTGAAATAGATTCCTTGAAAAACTTTATTTCTGTCTTCACAGGTTGTTCATTTGATCAGTGGTCACTGGCAGATAATGTTTGAAAACATGAACTTTTAACTAGAATATTATTTTCATGTGATAGCTGAGCTATGTTTCAGGGACAGAGGAGTTTCACTGTTACTCTCTTAATGGACTTTAATTAATAAACCAGCATTTATTAAGCGTTATTTATGTATCTATCAGAAACATTAGGCTCCTATGTCTTCATTGTCCTCTGCCATGCAGATGTTCCCACCTGATTCCAGCAGCTGCAGAGATCTGCCCATGCTCTGAGATCAGTCTGGAGGCTCATCATTATATACTTGAAATCACAGAAGGTCCAGACCCTCTGAGAACTTACCCGTTTATGCTACTGGAACATCAGCCATATGACCACACAGATCCTTTCTGTTCTTTTCTTTTCTGTTATACCTTTAGGTTGGGTAAGCGTAGACCCCTGTTTCCTGTCCTCCCGAATCCCCTTCCTTGTCAGGATCTGGCCCTCTCTAATTTACCTGCTGTATTTTGCCTGCAATCTAGGTCATGCCTCACTTCAGCATTTGTCTCTGTGATAAGATCTATCATGTGTAAAGTGAGGGGAGGTGACACAAGAGAGATCTAAAAAAAAAGGCCAATTGATCTACAACTTATGTAAGACTGACATAGGTGAAACAGATAATTAGGCAGGCTTTGCACCGTGTACAATTATATAAGATGACATATAAGGAAGTCTCAGAAGGGAGTGGTAGATACAGGTTAGTCACATCAGAATGAACTTTATAGAAGTCGCAGGACTTGTGCTGATATTGCAAACGTGTTCAAGATCTTAGAAAGTCACAAAAAATGTAGACTTTTCTGCACTAGTTGAGTGGAATACAAGTGAGACAAATAGGAATAAAGATACAAAGAAAACAGCAAGCATAGGGGTGGAATGAAGGAAAGAAAGAAGAGCAGAAAAGTCAAGCCAAAACCAAACCAAAGATTGATATTGAAAAGTGTGAGTTAAAATTGGAGAGGATATCTGAGGCAGCCTACTGACTGATTTTTCTATTTAGTTATTCCCATTTCATAAGAATAAAATAAAGTTACAATTTGTGGTAATTGGGTCCCAATAAGGGTTTGGGAATAACCCAATCCATTTCCATCAGAGTTTTCCCCCCAAAGTCCCTCTGCCACATGGGCAGAGCAAAGGCATGGTGGTGAATTTAAAAAATAGGCATGTATGGAGCTTTCTGGCTGGGATGTCCTTTCTCCTTTGCCTTATTGAGTGCATGGAGTTCTATTACAATCGCACAACCCAATTTCCAGCAAAAGAGGCTAGGTCAACTGATTTAATTTCACCCAGACAATCTTGCCAGCTCACTCAGTGAATCAAACAATAATCCTTTAGTTAGTGGATCAATAAGAAATTAAGAAGCAATTAAAGAGAAATGAAAAAAACCTTAAAATTTACATTGATCTGGCAGTAAGGATTTTTCCTCTTAGAAAATCAAGATTTAAAACAGTTGAACTCACTGTACTATTCTTGCTTTTTTCCTTAGGTTGAAAAAAATATAAAATGTTAGTAAAAAAAATAGTAAAAATATAAATAACTTTAAATTTTAAAACATAATAGATAACACAACTGCATTTATAGTAAAAAATAAAATGTCTTCCCTTCCCACTGATTTAAGAAAAAGGCTAAATGGACACAAACATAGTTTATGGAAAGAACTGTGACTATGCAGAGCTTCCATAGAATAAAAATCAGTTTTCCAAATAATCATTTCATTTGAAGCACAGAGGCAACATTTCAAAATTAAAACTATTGCTTTCAACTAAGATCATTTCAGCCCCAACCCCTCTGCAAAAACCAAAGCCTAGATGTACAAGTTGCTTCATCCACAAAAACAAAACAAAAAAAAGGCATTTAAAATACAAAAACAAGAACCTCGCCTAGTGTCCAGTTTTTAATCTTTCTCGGGGCTGGAAATTAGAACTGCAAGCTGGGAAATAGAAATACATGCTTTGGTCTTATTTCCCCAACTGAAATGTTGGCTAACCTTTGATAAATTGTTTAACCTCGCTGTGTCCTTGCATCCACCTCTGCTTGAAAGGTGAGGAAAAGTTGTTGCTTACCTGTGGGAAGTGTTTGGTGCAGTTGACTGAGCCAAGTCTATTAAGCACTCAGAAAAGAGACATGATGTGATGATGAAATGGTGTGATTTTTAAAGCAAATCTTTAATTCAAGGACCAAGCCTACTGGTCATGATCTTCTAGAAAAATTTCCCTGAGCAAAAGAGGATGACACTTTCCTTAATGGAAAAGGCGTAACAACAATAAGCATAGAAGTAAAGCAAAGGTGGCAAGAAAAGTAAATGAAAACAACAATGCAGGTGGTTTGGGAAGAAGTCCTAAAAAGAAACTAGTGGGCCTCGAGGTTTGTTCTCAAGCAGGCACACCCATTATGCACCGCCACTCTAATTTCCCTGCTATGAAATAAAATAGACAATTACTAAGCTTTGTTTATTTTATGACTGCTGTAGGGGTATGGACTTCATGAGGTGCTGACGGTGGATGAAATGTTGTGTACCAAAAATGACTGTATTTCCTCTTCTGACTTAAAGGTGTTTTATTAGACAATATATGCCATCTTTTCTTTATATTTCACACTTAATCCTTCAAATAGGGAGGTATTACGGAGAAGCGGTGTGGAGTGCTTAAAGACTTGCACACCATCAGTAATGCAATTAAAATTGGCATTTATAAAAGTATATTTTGATTCCTAATCCTGTTTTTACAAGTGCAAAATCACATTAGAAAACAATGTGATACTAATTAAAGCTTTGTCACCCATAAGACCTTAGTGAATTGCATTTGTAATAGGCTCTGATGCAGAAGCAATTTCAGCAGGGGAAACTTAAGCAGAATATGTGACTACATTTCTTGTTACTCTATTAAAATCAATGCTACAGTTGCGTATATTACTATTGTGTTTTTATCTCTAAACTGAGCTTGAAATGTCATGTCATCTAAAGTTAAATTCAAAAGCTGAATAAAAGTATTACATTATATTTGCATATTTAAAAAGCAATCAAAAGGCCAGGGATACTATTGATTTTCCTGATTAAGATGAAGAGAACTGATCAAAACATCAACACATACTTGAGAACATACATGAATCCTACTTTGCAAAACCAAAAACGACTCTTGGGAAAGCAAACCCCCAAAATTAATTGTTCCTTGTTCCTATGTTTGTATAGAAGTTACTTACATGGTTTAACATCTGAATGAAATGTTTTTTATTCATACATGATTTGCAAACATGAGTTTTTGGAGGATTCTAGGGTCGACCCTAACCTATTCATACCATGGTAATAAGTAAAATCCCAGCAATGGGGCACTCAAACATAAACTCATATTCAGTTCCTCTTGATTCCAGGTGTCATCGCCAGTATTCCCATTACAGAGGAGAAAGAAACCAGAAGGCCTGGAATCTGAAAACCATCCAAAGCTTGCCTTGACCTTTACAAATGACCACTAACATTATTTAACAGCTACATTAATGTAGATGCCTGTATACGTGTGTGCTTGCAATTTAAATGTCTTTGGACTGCTCCATTTTTATATTGAAAATCTCACTGCAGCAATAGGTAACAAAACCCAGAGCATTATTAATGACTTAGACAAACAGCACAGTTACAACCATCAAGAATAGAATTAGCCTCAAGGAAGCAAAATGGACATGGGTAATTAATATCTATTAGAGCAATATAGGGAGAGTTTAAACTCTTAAAGATTCTTAGAAAGTGATGGGTATTAAAATTATTTAAAAATATTCAGATACAAATTTACAAGTTTTATTTATTTCAACATATGGTTATAAATAGACATTTAAGCAGTGAGTCGCCAGAACAATATGACTTTTATCTCTTTCCTTTCAAACTTATCTGTCTGTCTGTCTGTCCATCTGTCCATCCATCCATCCCATCTGGTTCTTGATGAGTCAGGGAAATGAGTAAACAGAGACACAAAAATTTGCAAGTGACAAAATCATGTGATTTTTGGCACAGAAGCGCACACAACACGTGGGGTAGCAACTAAGTAATCCCCAAAGTGACCAAAACGAGCAGAGCACAGCGAGCATAGGCAAAGTGTAGTATGGGGCTATGAATCAGAATGTCTCGCAAAGACCAAATAAAAATAGAGATTTAAGGGCATTGTATGAACAATGGGTGAAAAAGAAAGACAACATCAAATAAATCCACATATTTGGAAGAAAGAAATGCTTTATGGTGAGATGAAGGACTGTGCGGGGGGGGAGGGGGGGACGGCGACGACTGGACTAAGACCAAAGGGAAAAAGTGCCTATTTCATCTTGTGAGGAAGTGGTGGCCATTGAAAACACAACCCATAATTACAGTAAACTCCATAAACAAAGTAAATATAAAAAGAAGGAGAACTGGAAATAGAAAAAGGAATTATGTGGTTATTTTCTACCCTTTAAAGCTACATTGCTCTTTCTTTTGTGTTCGGCTTTTCTTATCCTTTTATTTCTCTTTAGGAGGAAGAAACAAGAGAAAATAATTTGCAATCATAGATTATCAGTACCCACAGTCCATCTGTTTAGTTTAACCACAACAGAATGTGTGAGAGTGTTTGTATTTGGGGAGAGATGGGTGGTTACTATTATGTACCAATGAAACAATCTAATGTATAAAACCCAGATTCTGTTCAATAATTCCACTGTCTATGCGATAATCCTGCTTGAAAATGCTCATAGGAATTCAATTTAAAGAATCCTCCCTGCTACCCTTTTTAAGAAGTCAATTGTTTCTGCAATGAATATTCACAATACATGTTCCCACAAAGCACAGCTAATGCTTCCAAAAGTGAAACCGGTAAACAGCCACTGGCAATAGAAATTTATGGAATTAGAAAAACCGGACTGGTTAAAATACATGACTGCATTCATTGTTGCAAAATGATTGGATTCATGTCTCATCAAATTTACATTGTGAAGACTGAATATAGTATGATTAGGCATTATTTTAACAACTACATTAAAATACAATTTAAAATAAAATGGCCCTTCATATCATACTAATATCAGTGTTTTAAATAACAAAGGGGATTTTTTAAAGGAAAGGATTAGCATTTTGTTTCAATCAGTACAAGCAATGAGATTCCAGTTGGGGTCTCAAAGATTCAGGATTTTATTAATATTCCAGAGATGCATTTGTGTTGCCTCTGGGTACACTGAAAAGCCACTTAAACCGCACTTAAAACAGCACTACAGGATCAAATTGATGTGCATCAACCATTTACAATAAAACTTGATTATTATAAAGGCATACATATTTGCATAATTACATGTTTGATTTTTTGATAATGCAGCATACAGGACAAAATCTTGCTTCGTGTAGAAACACATCATCAAAAAGCACCATCTGCTGTAGTATTGAATGCACTGCACACTGATCGAAAATGTTGAAGATGGATTTCTGGGTATCAAGAAGAAAAAAGCCTGAGTTGTATTTACACAGGCAGCATGGCTGGCTTGATGATGTAGAAAGGAGAAAGAAAATTCAAGCAAAATTTGGTGTAAAAAGATAAGAAGCACACACCTTCAGACAGAGATGAGCACTTTCAAGAACACGACATAAGATGCTTGGGTATCTGTTTATATGATGTCATCCTTGCATTTAGTAAATTCATAGATTCTAGATTCTATATTTAGAAAGGGAACACTTTAGAATAATTGCTCCTGAATAGGGTTAGCCTTGAAGAGGCTTCCAATATGTGTAGCAGTGGATTTAACAAGGAGGAAAAAAAAAACCTGTATTTTTCATTGTGCACTAAAACGAGGATAGTAACAATTATCGTGGGTAGCGAAATTACAGATGATGTTTTTCTTTTCTTTTTTATTATTTTTTTGCTTAAATAGTCTTCCTAATTTTTGTGTAATGTGCATCAAAAAACTGTATAAAAGGAAAAGCAAAAAAAAAAAATCCTAAAAATGCATTTTCTAAAAGAACTGTTCTTAGGGAAAGGAAACAAAACAAAGAAAATGTACACAAAAAATACTAACATGCAAAGCAAACTTTCAAAAAGCTTTGCAGAGTATATATAGAGAAGAAGACACTCTATATAGAGAGTAGAAGACATAGAGTAGAGGTAGAGAAACTCTCTTGTTGTGAGGTTGATGATGTTATGATGAAATTAAACTACAGGGCCTCCCTCGTGGTGCAGGGGTTAAAGTCAGCACTATCAAGCTATCAGTAGCTACTGCAGAATGAGTTCAATCCCTGGCCAGGGAGCTTCCCACATACTGCACAGCAGACCTCTCCTGCCTCGGAAGATGCTCCCCTCAGCAGTGTATTTCAGTAGATGTACCTGTTCTGCTCCCCACTCTGTCTCTGGTGAATCCTCTCACCCCCCTCACCTCTGGCCTACACCCCAGTTCTTACATGCATAAATAAAAATAAATCTTAAAAAAACTAAAAATAACATACAAATCACAAGGACACAGTGTCAAATTTGAACTTCTCAGAAGGTAGAATTAACCTCTTCATCAGAACACCATTAATTCAGGGCTTTTAAGAATTACTTAAAATCACAAAGATTCTCACTTAATCTTTCACTATGTGAATTCCCAAAGAGGTCTGACTCAAGAGAAGAAATCCTGTGGATGAAGAACAGTGGCAAAATAGAGATCTGGAAATAGTGAACCTGAGATGAATTAAATGGGTACCTGACCACTAGCTCCAAGTCCAACTCATTTTTTATAAAGAATTAACTAATATTCTAGTTACAGATTTAACAACAGATTTCATAAACAGAAGAGAGTAAATCCTATTTGCTTTCTGTACAAGTAATAGGAATTGACAAAATAAAAGTTTAATAATGCCACCATTTTGATCCAATTAGGAGTGCCCTGGTGGAGAAGGGAAATATTCTGAGGAACAGTTCTGAAATATTTCCAACATGAGAAACTTGGGATCCAAAGGGATCAAGGGTTATAAATCAAAGGCCAGAACACACCCCCCCTCCTCCCCGCCCAACACACACACTTTAAAACTAATTCTGGGAACTTCGAAACCTAATGCTCCTTTGCCATGGGACACGTCCCCAGCACTGGCTCCTGCCTGAAGCCCATTACAGGAAGTTACTGTCTATGGAACAGAAGTGGTGACTTATGGATCCTGGCAGGTGAAGGCTCATGGGGGTGGGGGGCTGCTCACTCTCTACGGATGTTCTGTTGCAGACCAGGGACCAGAACAGCACAGCCGACGAAGCCTGAGAGCTGATGGGTGCAGATACCACCCAGGCCCATCTTCTATTGATCTGCCTTGCAGCTGTGTCCAAGACTCAAAGGCAAACCACTTGTCTAATAAGGGAAATTTGTGACTGACACTCATTTCTTAAGTTCTGGAGCCACACACACAAGCGGACTTGTGATGCATATGTGTGTGTAGGTGTGCTGAGAAAAAAGCATTTGGAAAATAGGCACTGGACTCACTAGAAAAATGTGGAAATTCTTTTTTTTTTTTTTGCCTACAAATATTAGTATTAGCTTCCCTTTGAGGGGGTCCACTATTTTATTTTTGAAGTCTTTCATTTCCAGTAAGGTTTTTTTCCGATTGTGAAAATCATAGATATTTAGAGCAGAAAATTTGTAGTTTATAGGGAAAAAAGGAAATTAAAATTATGACCAACCTTATTTTTTACTTAGTTTTAAAATTTTCCATAGAAAAGTTACAGAATATTCTAAAATTAAAAAAAAAAACTGATTCATTTAAGCCCCCTCTTTTAAAAATAAGCTTTTTACAATAAAAAGTAATATTAATGGTAGAAATTCAAACAGTACTGGGAAAATATATTGTGCCCATACTTTTAACAGCCCTCTCTATTCTCCTTGAGCGAGTGCTCCTCTCTACTTGGTAAGGAGATCACAGGGTCAAAGAAAATTGTCCTCCTTGACATGCAGAGCACGCTGTGAGGAACCAGGACTAAGAATTTTCTTCTTTTTTAAATTTCAATTTATCTTCTTCCATCATCATTCATTTCTGTATGGCACTTGGTTTCTCCCCTCAGGTGTAGTCCCCATAATTCTCCAGCACCACAGCACCTGAGACCATCACTGTGCTCTTCCCTGTGCTCTTCTCCCGCCCCCGTCTGACCCCTCCCCTCCCCCTGCCCTGCTATATGAAGGCCCAAGTATTTTCTGCCCAAAGGTGCAACTCTGAGGCTGTCACACCTTCCCTGGACTTTCCAAGGGAGGTCTGCATCACTCTTGGTGGTGCCTGTTGGTTGACAACTAATTGTCAACAATGGAGAGGGAGAGTGGACACTCATCTGAGTGGACACATCCATGGGGTGTTCATGAGGTCCAAGGTGGTAAAACAAGCAGTTTGGGCAGCAGGATGAGGGCTGGTGTGCAACTCAGCAAAGTCTGAAAGTCATCGTTTGAGCCTGGCCATAATTATGAAGGTCATTATGACGATAGATTTATTAAGGAAGGAGAATAGAATGTGTCTCACTTACTAGTTTTGTTAGCTTGATTTATAACCCTTAAAGACTATGGCATATGGTGTGTTGACCTACATAGGTAATTTTTCTCCTGGAACTGCAAGCGTTGGGGCAGACCTGATGACAACAAAGAATGTTCAGTAGGGTTTCCTGCAGGAAAGCAGCAGTAGTTTAGTTTTGATTTGTATGTTTCCCCCCAGAAAATAAACAGAGCAACAAGACTTTGAACAAAAATATCTACAAATTCTATTTTCACCGAAAGCCAGGAAACCAGAAAAAATAATTCTAAATTTCTAAAATAACTACGAATAGTAAAACTTTTGGGCTGTGCTGTAGAACAATGAGGTAGAATGGGAAAGTGTGGACAAGCTAAGGGGCTGAGCAGATAGAGCACACAGCAATCCCCAGAAAACAGACCGTGCTGAAGAGAAAAAACACGATCCTGAGCAGGAACTTTTGGAAACTAGATTAAAATTAAACAGGATCCCAAAAGTGGGGGAGGCAGAGTATGAGGGAAGCAAAGAACAATATGGCCCAAAGGCAGATCTTGAAATACTGCTGCAAAAACCAACAGATAAGTAAATAAGCAAATCTATAAAAGTAACTTCTAAAATGAGTGGTGAATCTTGAAAAGATAGAGGCTGGCTGCAGAATCAGGCAAATACATGACTAGGCGAATAAATGCTGCTGGATTACATTAGGTACTAGAAGGCATCCTATTTCAAGAAAAATCTCTCTGTGTAGCAACCAAAATATTCCTCTATAGGATTCTGGTTAAATGCACTTTGATATAGTCACACATTGGACTACTATGTAGTTCTGAAAAAGAAAGGAAAATCTGTGTCAATCTATGAAATGAATACAGAAGGATTTCAAGAATATGAAAATTATAGGATGTGAAGCAGTAAATAAGGATGCATCACATTTTGAATAGGAAAATATTAAATATATGTATCTGTATTTGCATATAGTTGTCCAAATAAATACCAGAAGAAAACATAAAGCTCTAACATTTGTAGTTACCTACTTAGAAGGAATGAGCAGTATAGTCACCAGAAATTGAAACATATATAATCTCGTGTCTTTTTGTGGAGTTTTGAATTATAATCTTCATGAATTCAGTGCAAATGTGCTTGCTATGTATTTGTGGCATTTAATTTTATATATCAACTTGACTTGGCCACAGGGGCCCACGTCCTTAGTCAAACATTATTCTGGGTGTGTCTGTGAAGTTGTTTCTGGATTACAGCCTTAGTCGCCATAGTCAGTGAACCAATTCGTTATAATACATTTCTTTCCCCCCTCTATCCATATTTCCTATGGAGAAACCTTACCCTAAGGGGGTATGCAAAGTGAAATATAATGTCAAAATACAACTTTTTAGCACAATCAAAGATAATCAGGATATTATTTCTCCTACGGAGACTTTTTAAATGTCAAACTTCAGGTAGTCTTGGTTGCAAGCTACTTTCTGTTTTATTCTTATACAAAAGGTCAGTATGTAAAGATGCTAATGTGCCAGAGTAGACTAGAGTGGATAATGGCATAATAAAGAATGCTGATAACTGTTTCTGGAGGAGTTGCTGACTTTGAAGTGAAATTTTATACCAAAGTGGTTCTATCTTCTACTCTTCATTCTTTGATACTACATGTCCCCTCAGGCAATGTATTTTCAGTCAATCAAAAAAAAATCTTATATGACTGCAAAAATCATTAAGTTATTCAACAAAAAATTTAATATGACTAGGTGAAAAGCTCTCTGACAAACACTGGATATGTTTTGGTAATTATGCAAAGCATTCTACAGTGTCAAGGAGAAGGAACAGCCAGACATAGGTAGCAACAAAATATATAAATACATATGGAATCAACCAGGACACACAGATAAAGAATGAATGGGAGACTGATGTAGATAAGGTTGCCAGGGAAATTTTCTCTAAAAGGATGACCTTTAAGCCAAGACCTAAGAAACATATGAGTCCTTAATGAGAATGTCAGGAGTAGAAAGGAACTAACTTGCTTGAGAAAGTTTCAGAAGTCAGTAAGTCTAGGGTGGAGCCTGAGGGGACACTGGTGTTAAATGAACTTGGAAGCAAGACAGGAGGTTGATCAGCAGGGCTTATAGTCACACTAATGTGCTTGATTTAATACAGAGTGCAAAGAGAGATTTTATGTAAGGAAATGTCATGCTGGGTTTTATGTTTCTGTGGTTTTGGAGGACCACTTAGAGATGGAAGAGACTGTGTTCTGCGTGCACAGAGATGATTCTGAGTGTACTGCAATAGTTACTCTTAAAATCATGATAAATGGAACTAGAGAGTGACAGTGAAGATGGAGAGAAATAGATCATCTTAAAGTACATTTAGGAGGCAGAGATGACTGGACTTAGTGGTCAATTAGATTTGATGGTAGAGAAATGGGGAAAAATTAGGAGTGACTTGCAGATTTCAGACCTAAACAACCAGGTAGATAATAATGGCAATGGAAGGGAAGATGGGAGGTGGAGGAGGCAGATTTTCTGAGAAGTCTAGGACATATTTACATGAGATGACTATGAAGCAGCCATGAGAGGGTGTTGTACAGACAGACAGGTGTCCAGTCAAGACGTAAGAGGAAAGATTAGGACTCAAAATGCAAAGGCAGGAGTTGTTGACTTGAAAATAGTATTTTAAGTCATGAGGATGGAAAAGATCATTTAGGAAGCACAAGACCTGGGTCTTAGATGATATGACATAGACACTTAGAGATATGATAGACATGGGGGATAAAGAGGAGACAGGAGGAACATGTAGATAAGCGGGTGGGGGGGGAAATAGGGAAATACGGTATTACGTAAACCAAGAATTGACAGATGTTTGAGGGTATTATGTAAACCAAGAATTGACAGATGTTTGAGAGAATGGTCAATTATCAAATGCTGATAGTGAGATGAAAATGTGGATGTCACAATATGGAAGCCAGTAGTCATCCACTGGGTTGTGAGAGTAAGAGAGTTTCAAGTAATTCACAAAGTGGACATGAAGTAAAAAAGACACTGTGTATATACAACTATTTTATGGAGTATATTATGAAATGTAAAGAAGAATTGGATAGTGTCTGGAGGGAGATGTGGATTGATTCAGGTGTTTTTTAAACATGATTTTCAGGATAGTAGTAGTAGATTATGTTTCCAAGTTTATGGGAATGATTCCATAGAGAGGGTGTGATAAAAGCATCAAGGTTTCTGAAAGAGTGAGAAGAACAAATTCCAAACATAATTGAAGTCCTGGTCTTTAATTAAGAGGGGACACACTCAATTGTAAAAAAAGGGAAGATGATGATAAAGCATCATTGAAGAAGGCTTTCAGATTTTGTGATAGATACCTCCTACTCAGTGAAGTATGAGAACAGAAAAAGGGGGTTAAAGGTGATACCTTCAAGAAGGTGATGATAGATAAATTTTTCAAAGAAGAGTTAGTGTTCACCAAGTAGATGCTGGCACATGGGAAGAGAAGTGGGATAGACTGAAGAGGGAAGAGTAAAGGACATTCCTGGTAAAGAACAATTTATTGGCAAAGTCACTAAACAAAGGTAGCTAAGAACCAGAGTGCTGGATAGGGAATACGGAGTCTCTGAAAGGAGTAAGTAGTCATCCGGAAGATGTTACTTAAGACTACCACAGGGATCATGCATCTGAGGGATATAAAACTACCAAAAGTCAATAAGGTATCACTGTGGTCCAGATGAGAGATGGTGATATCCAGAACTAAGGCAACAGTGGTAGGAAAAGAGGAGAAAACACAGATTAGAAAGACACTAAGGTTTTTTGACAGGTCTAGTCATCATCGAATAGTGATAGTTATTTAGGGACATTAAAACATAAAGGCCATGTGAAAGTTAAGGGCATAATACAAATGAGCTGTTACAGTCAGAATCAGTTAGAGAAGCAGAAGAATCAGGAAGAAACAGAGTTGTCCTAGAGTCAAGGTAAGCAAGAATTATGTGCAAAAATGATCAAAGGCATAAAAAGGGAAAAACAGGACCTGAAACAAGAAACTTTGCATTGTAATTATTATTTTTATAAAAGGAAAATAAATGACAAGAAATTTTTAAATACTCTACTGAGATAGGACCTCCAAAGTCAGAAAGAATTTTAAAAAGTAAATAAAAATCAGCTTGAAGAAATGCGTCTTTGCAAATTTGTTAAGCATAAGATAAAGTGAATGTCAACAGCAACTGTATTATTTCATGTTTGTAAATGTTAAACAATTATGATCACTTTCTCTTATTCACTCACTCTCTTACTCCTCAAACCATTTTCTTTGTAAGGTTATAAGTTCCTCAAACATAATTTCTCTTTACTGTGGGAATTTTCAGAAACATAACCTTCAAGGTTGGGAAGGGAATACTGTATCTGAGAGCAGATTCTGCAATCAGCTATCCACCAAACCTCCCTAGGCTTTTGTTTCCTCATCTGTAAAGTGAATAATTTCAGTTAGATGACCTCTAAGGACTCTTCCATGGTGAGACATCTATGAATCTGTGAATTTAAACATTATCTCTAAAATGTTCCTACAACTTTCATAATGCTCTTGGCAATAAGACTAAGTGATGGGTCTGCAAACCACAGCCTGCCTGCCTTATTGTTTACTTAAAATACATTTCCTCCACCTTTATATCTCAGCTTCCATTTTTGTGAACACAAGACACATTTGCAAAAACAGTCCAGAGCTCTAGAGACTGAACAAGCAAGTGCCTTACACAAAGTAAACAAGAATTTCTTAAATGGATGAATATAAAAATAAATACTTGGGTTATCTGTTGCAACATACCAGACACTACTAGAATTGCTTCTACAGCATCCTTGACCATCTACTTCTTCCTTAATGTCTCCAGGCACAGGGAACTCCTATAATAATACCACAGGAGTGCCAGTGAGTCCTTATAGCTGACACAAAGAATGACAAAAGCTCAGGGACAAAAACTGGAGGAAAAATAATCTAGTGGCACTGCTATGAGGTATTGTTTAACCAAGATATATCCTGGGAATTTTGCTAGAGAAAAGAAAGCCTTGTTTTTAAGACAAAGACAAGTGAACTCTATTTTCACTGTGGCTTACACAGTGAAAGACCTTAGTGCCATTTACTCTTAATTCATTTAGAAGACACTGCTCATTATTTTAAGTAAATTTTTTTTGAGATAAGATTGGTTTATACCATTACATAATATTCAGGTATACAGCATTATAGTCCAGCATCTCTATACACTATATCATGGTCATCACCGTAAGTCTAGATTCCATGCATCACCATGTAATTGACCCCTTTTCTTCATTTCACCCACCCTACAACCCTCTTTTCCTTTGGTAACCACTGATTTGTTCTATGTATATAAGGGTTTGTTCTTGTTTTATTTGCTCATTTGATTTGTTTCTTATATTCTACATGAGTGAAAACACATGGTATATCTCTCTTAGACTTATTTCACTTAGCATGATCGCCTCAAGATCCAGCTATCCATGTTGTGACAAATGGAAGATTTAATCCTTTGATATATAAATATATATAAATATTTACATATATATATACATATATATACATATATATGAATGAGATATATGTATCATTCATATATATATATATAATTCTCATATATATATATATATATATATATATATATATATATGTCTTATCTATCTACATATCCATTGATAACCACTTAGGTTGTTTCCATATCTTGTCTACTGTAATTAATGCTGTATTAAATATAGGGGTGCATATATCTTCTCAAGTTAGTATTTTCATATTCTTCAGATAAAATCCCAGAAGTGCAATAGTTGCATCATATGGTGCTTCCAGTATTCTTACTTATTTCAGGAATCTCCATAATGCTTTTCAGAGTGGCTGCACCAATTTGTATCCCACCAACAGTATATGAGGACTCCCTTTTCTCCACATTCTCATCAACACTGTTGGCTTGTTTGTTTGTTTTGATAAGTCACTCTAACAGATGTGAGCTGATATCCACTGTGATTTTGATTTGCATTTCCCTAATAGTAAGTGGTGGTGAACATCTTTTCATATGTTTGTTGACCATATCTATGTCTTCTTTGGAGAGATGTCTATTTGGATTCTCTGCCCATTCACTGATGAATTGGGTTATGCATTTTCTGATTGTTGAGTTGCATGAGATCTTTATATATTTTAGATACCAATCCCTTGTTGGATATATGATTTGTAAATATCTATTCCCATTCAGTAGTTTATCTTTTCATTTAGATGATGGTTTCTTTCATTGTGCAGAAAGTTTTAAATTCGATATAGCCCATTTGTTTATTTTTGCTTTTGTTTCCCTTGTTGGATCCAATTTACAGAGGCATTCCCAAGAACAACATCAAGGAGCTTATCACTAATGTTTACTCCTATGTATCTTATGATTTCAGGTTTTGTATTCAAGTTGTTAGTACATTTTGAATTAACTTTTGTGTATGATGTGAGATAATGTTCTAGCTTCATTCTCTTGCATGTGTCTAGAGAGACTTTTTTTTTTTTTTTTTACAACTGTTACGGAGTTTTCCAAAGACCTAAAGTTTGCCTTTAAAAGAGTCTGCTTACAAGTCATGGGATACCGGCCATCATCAACATCTTCAAATGTCTGAAGATGGCAATTATAACATGGTTTTCTTTTTTATCTTTCTTTTTATATGAAATATTTCAGGGAACAAAAAAATGGTTTTGTGTATATGAACACCTATATAGCTTTTACTCAGCTTAAGGAAGAAAACATTACAAATTACATTCAAATCTTCTCATATTCTTTATGATGCCATTTCCTTTTCTTCCTAAAGTAATGAATATCCTGAAGTTCATATCATTCTCGTGCATGTTTTATATTTTTACAGCATGTGGATGTATCCACAAGAAGTATATATTACATTTCTGTTTTCTAAACCTTATAAACATGGTAATATACGTTACCTCTAATTCTGCTTTACTCGTAAATTCTGCATTTGAGATTTATCTATGTTGTTGCACATAACTTGAACGTGTTCCATTTGTAACTGGTGTGTCCCACTCTATAAATGTACCACAATGTATATATTACTTTTCTCGACACATAGACTGATGAATATTTTGGATACCAATCCCTTGTTGGATACATGATTTGCAAATATCTCTTCCCAGTCAGTTTATCTTTTCATTTGGATGAAATGGATCTAATTGGATCTAATCTATAGGAAAATGTAAAGTCCATTAAGTGATCAATAAGTGAAGGTGGCATGTCGAGTTTTTCTTACTTTTTCCAGGTGAAAAAAGTCAGGGCACATGGGAAAATGTAATTACAACTACTTTTAATCCTATTTATGATATACAAAGATGTTTCTCTCTAATTTATAGATACAAATAAGAGCAAGAAAGCAGAAAACCTTAAAACAGGAGAGGAGGTTTAACTAAATGTTCTGCAGAAGTCATTTATTTGACCTCAAGGCAAGGTGGAAACAGGACTGTTAAGAACCGTGATTCCAATGTTTTAGTCTTATCCTCATGTGGCATTTTTCACGGAAGCTCTAAACCAGTCATCCAGCTTTGTGCTTTGTCAAACTATCTAAACACCTTTTTACACAGACATATGTTTGTTTGTCTAGGCATGCTTACAAACACTGACTGAAAAAAACAGGTATCAAAATAAAGGACACTGGGCTATTGGTACTGAAATCATGGGTAGTTTTCTTCATGGTCCAGTGTTCTGCATGCCAACCTCCACATCCTCTGTGATGGCACTAAACTGGACACTGGAGATACCGCAAGGAACAATGCAAACATGAACGCGAACAATGCAAACATGAACTTGTCCCTTACTAAAATTTTCTAAATGCTAAACCATAAACATGAATTAATTTTGAAATAAGAAAAGACCAATAAAAGTTAACATCTTAAAAGACTCTACCAGATATGCCATCTGAATTAAGCTATGAATGGAAAGATAATTTGTTTTAATTGCAGCTATTTCACTGACAAGATAAAATTGCATCATTAAAGATGGTTAAGTAAATTCCTTTGCTGAGATCATTGTAGCCATTTAAAAAGAGAATATTGAGGATATGAAGGGCAAAATGGATCATTGTCCATAGTCTCAAATTGTCTGGGGATGGGAGCAGATTGGGGGTAGAGATAAACTGAGCAGAGTTGTAAGAAATCAGCCAGCTCGACCTTGATCCCCACAGTCCCTCTTGCTTTTCCTCTCTCTCAGTGGTCTCACTGCCCAAGCTCACAGCTTTAACGCCATTTTGACTATCAGAATTATTCTCCTTGCCCTGACTTCTTTGTCCTTCTATTCTCATCAGCACCATCCCAAGCACTGAAATAGCAATGCTTCTAATATTATTTGCTGTTTTTCCTGAAACCCGTTTGTGTGGAAATTTCACCCCTTGGGTATGGATGCATATTTTCAAAGCTTTTTATTTCTATGATCAGAACTTAATGAATCCTGAAACCACCCATGGAGATCTGACACTCAGCCAAATGAGCCCCATCCAGGTAAAGCTGGAATAGCCTAAACCATGCCGGCCACCTATTAGTTACTTCAGGTGACAACTTCCTGGAAGGTTCTTCCTTCTATCTAAATGCTCCGAGGAAAGAATCTTTAGTGCTCCACCTACCATTTATCTGCAATGCCTGGCGAAGGTCGGCCACAAGCAAGCACATAATGTTATTTGTAAAAACTAGTGCCCGTCTGTGCAGGCATTCAGGGGAAGGTCAGGAAAGGCTACAAAGAAATATAAGTATCAGTCACCACTTAAAACTGGAATTCTACCTTCAGTGTTTTGGATTCCTTTGTCTCTATGCCCAAAAGTGCATGCACCATGCTGCATCCCTGAAGTAAAACTGTTGGACTAAGACATCTTCCAAGCAAGGCGATGTCCCTCTGAAATGAATGACCCTTCATGCCTGGCTCTGTGCTTCAACGGTGGTTCCTTCAGCTGCCAAAATAGATGCGTCACCCTTGGATGGCTATTAGCTTATTGGAGAACCCAGGCAAATGGACACTGGCTTATCAGAGAGGTCAGATGAGCCAGAGTGGGTTGTTTATCTCTGAGTTCCCAACCTGAATCATTCTGGTGGCAGATTTTGGTAATCACCGGGTGTGAGTATAGACTCTGAAACCCTCACCACAAAGGCACTGACTGTATGGAGCAGATATTTCTCTAGAAGAAGGACAGGGCCTCCCTGGTGGCCCAACAGGTTCAGTCTCAGCACTATGAAGCTAACAACAGCCACTGCAGCATAAGTTCAATCCCCAGCCAGGGAGCTGACCCACATGGTGCAGCAGACCTCTCTTGTCTAGCCTGCTGCTCCCCTCAGCAGTGTATTTCAGTAGATCCACCTGTTCTGCTTCCCACTCCGTCTCTGGTGAATCCTCTCACCATCCCCCCACTACACCTCTGGCTTACACCCCAGCTCTTGTGTGCATAAATAAATAAAATTTAAAAAAATAAAAAATAAGAGGGACACCTGCCCTGGAACATGAGGCAGCCAGTGTCTGACTCCAGCGTCTAAGACTGGCTGCTTGGAGCAGCTTTGCACATGGCTACTGCTGGGTACACTTCTAGGAAGATCTCAGAAATTGCAGGTGATAAAGGAAAAAACTAAAGTCTTGTTAGTCTAGTAGCCCATTTTATAATGTTTCATGATGTTCAGTTACCACAGATAAGAAAAAAGAACAAATTCCACTGTGAAATGATCTCCCTCTACATACTATTGAGACTGTGTTACCACAAATTTGTAAGTGTTGCAAATGACTGCCACAGAGAATCCCTACAAAATCATCTACTTTTGCCAAAGTACCCTCCTGGCTTTTGAAAGTCATCTGGCTGAGTTCAAAAGGACTCTGGCACATGTGTTGCTAAGTAACTGACCATATAAAAATATGGTCTAAGTTCATTGACAGAATAGGATGAGGTGTGACATACAATGTTTATTTTAGGGGGAGAAATTCCTTACTTCTTATCTTTGCTATTACTGATGAGTTGGGCCTCACTGGTTGCCTTAGAAGGGACTCATACTCAGGGAAATAAACCGAATTTGAGAAATTAAAAATCAGAGAGCCAGACACTCCTTTCCCTTGCAACTTCACGAGGGGCAGCTTTGCCAGCTGAGTCTGCTGAAACCACCATAGACAATATTACTGTTTCTACTAAGCTGTACTTTTTTTCTTGCTCTTTGTGCATGAGGTGGGCAGGATTCTTTATTTCATACATCATGTTCAGCTACCTCAGAGATTCTGTGAAGACAGATGTGGTTAGAAAGCTAATGAATGAGAAACGTGCTGGTGGGCTGCTTCCTGGAGGGGGGAGGGAGTGGTGGAGTTATTGAAAGTTTGACTCTGGTGTTTAAGGCTGGCTGCACAGAGCAGCTTTGCACGTGGCTACTGCCACTGATTTCCTTTTCATTGCATGGCACTGACAGGTTATGATAGCAAAGCCATTTATCTTAAGTTAATAAATCAGAAGGGGGTTAAAGAAATGGCTGTCTGTGATGCTTCATACTGCAGCTTTGGGAAGTCAAAGGACATGTGGATTTTTGCTTGATGCTGACTTGAGCTTAAGAGGAAAATTATCTTCAAGTTGTTAATTAAGAAAGAAAAGGAAAATCCTTTGTTTGACTAATCTATTGCATCCAAGGACGCTTCATAATAACAAGCTGCCTGGGCTGCGCTGAGGCAGTTCACCCTGCTAGTCCAACACTGTCCAACAGTTTTCACCTTCCTTTGTGTTTTCCACCACAGTGATATTGCTGGGGGAGAGAGGACAGCCTGAATAAATTCCACAGATAGGTTTTTACGGACCCCACCCTCACTGCAGACCAGAGAGATCCAAGACACCTAAGACTACAAATCCCATAATGTCATCATCACTGAAGAGAGGATGCTGGGAACTGAGGGTGGAGTTAAGCAGCCATGTTTGGTATATAACCAGACATGGGGGCTTTGTGGGGGGCGCTCTCTCTTTGGCGGTTCGCCAGGCTTTAGTGCACCTTTGGGATTCTAGCTCAGCAGAACTGGTGGGATGCATTCACCATTCTTTTTTTTTTCTTGAGTTATCTTTTATTTCCCCTCCTTTTGTAAATAAACCCTTTATTAATTTTATTGTGTGTGCCTGCAATTGAGTCTTACTATAAGTCCCTTTTAAGCGCACTGATGAGGACCCACAGTCAGGCACCCCATTTTATACCCGGGCTGCCCTGTAACAATATTTCATCCAAATAGAAAGTGCTTTGTGCTAACTGTCTGCCACTGAAGCCAGTCAGAAAACTGACAAACACAGCCAAAGAAGGAATATTCAAGAGATTGAGCGAGGGTTTTTCTCATTTTTCAGAATATTTGCCATTCTTCTTATCATTACGATCATTTATGAAAGTAAGATTTCTGCATTTTCCAGCTTAGTGAACTGGTATGAAGAGAAACATGTGACAGAGGAAGTGAAGTCTTCCTCCACCAGTTTTGATGCTTCTAAGAAGAATTCTGTACATGGGAAGCACAACTTCCATTTCCTTCACTTGAAACTCATTCCACAGTTATTTTTAACTAAGCACAACACTGAGAATGTGCACACGCTGCCAGGGAAAAGGGAGGAGCTGCTATGATAAAAATGAAGTTATTGTAGCAAGTTCCTGCAGTGAAGCCTGCTATCCTGTGATATAAATGTCTCCTGGCATAGCTTGGGAGAAAGACTATCTATGGATGGGCTAGGAGGGGTGAAACAAAATATAATTCTTAAGCCATTGAAAGATACTCCTGAAACTGACTGCCTTTGGCAAGATAGCAGATTACAGCTGAGCTGTCTACCACTTCTCTTTCAGCGATTAACTTCATTATAATAGGAATAATACTGTATTTGATGGAACACAGAGAGTTGTGCCTGCGTCATCGTCCTTGAAAAGTATGGATGGGCCAGGAAGACCTTATGTATCAGGGAACAAGAAAATAGGGCAGGGAAGCTGGACTAAATGTCATATGTTTTGCAGCCTCTCTCAGTTTATGTTGACTTTTCCTTTTGAAGAAAATGTGTATTTGTCAAAGAGCTTTGGGCTTGCTTCTGGCAGATACTTGACTTTAGAGCTTTCTGAAAATAAGGAGGAGGTGATGAAATGGAAAAGGATCCATTTTGACTGAGGTCAACATAGATTTGGAAGAGTCCAAAAAGCTCAAAATTATTTATGATATTATCATTCAATGTGAAGAAATGTCAGGGAAACTTATCACCTAAGCAAAAGTTGTACAAGATGTGTTGATTTAGAATACTTCTGACTCCTCCTCCTCTTTTTCCTTCTCCCCTCCTCTATCTTCTTTGCTGTTAAGGTCTAACCTCTGTGGTTAAAATGCTGTAAGTCTCTAGGAACCATATTTTCAAGTTGTTATTACTAAGATGAGACAAATGATTATACTGATGGACAATCTTTATGACTCTTCTGCATCTAAAATAATTCTAATTTTGAAAACCTTCAATATAAGGGAATACAAAGAATGGCTATGGCACTGCCAATATGTGGCATGTGTTTCCTCACAGGTGATCCTATTTAACTCATGAACTAGGTATTATTATGTGTGGTTTTATCAATGGAGAAAGAGGCCCTGAAAGGTTAGGTAACTGGCTCAAATTCATAGACATGGAACCATAATTTGAACTCAAAGCTATTTAATTTCTAAAATCATATTTGTTTGAAGAGATGTATTATTCTATTATTGTTTATAAATAGATTTCTCACTAATATTTAAGAAGTTCCAGTGATGTTAGTAAAGGATTATGAAGTCCTTTTAACAGGTAGAGGGAATGCAGCAGACAGTCACACTAAGATTTAGGACAGTTTCCCAAAGGCAGGCAACTGTAAAATCTCTAAATCTCCTTTACTGAAGTCAGTCCCTTTGATAGTAATCATCATCCTGCCCATGTGCCAGAAAAAAAAATTGTTGACCTTTATAAGGTAGAATCTGGCACCTTTGTTAGTGCTCTCCTGAGACCCTATGTATGACACTCATATCCTCAGTGTAATTGTTAGTTTCCTTATCCAAATTTTCTGCCATTAAACTGTGTGCTTGTACTTTTGGAACATGCACTGTGCTGTAACTTGTTTTTCTCCTGATTTTAAGTCATAGGACACATACTCTGGGAGTTTTTCCCAGACATGTAATAACAGCTGACATTTGCCAGTCTCTTTCTATGTTCCAGACACTATTTTATGCATGTCTGATAATTCAATCTTTTAATCCTCATGTTAACCACTGGGGCTTTTATTAAGCCCAGTTTATAGGTCAGGACCCCAAAGTAAATCGCTCAAGTTCACACAAGTAATAAGGATGGAGCCACGATTTGAACCTGTGCATTCTGACACCAGAGCACACAATCTTAACCACCAAATTAGACTAAGGTGTCTTTCATAGGGAATCACTATGTGTAAAATGTGTAAAATGTTGAGTGAATAAAAGAGAGTAAATCCTTCAAAAAACTTAGATTCCAACAAGGTGAAATGAGGAAACTGGGAGTACCTTCACCTTGTGAGTCTAAATGAAACTGAGTAAAATCTTCCAGGTAATGTGTATCAGCATACAGATTAGAAGCTTTGTCTCCTCAGCCCTTACTTATAGCACATTGTGGTAGAACATACCAGGGGCACCAGAAAGCACACCACTCTTCATTGTCTTTTCCTGAAAGTTAAGTGTTTAGTTTTATACTTCTAGTTGGCTCTGGATATTTTTGAGACAGTGCTTGCAGCTTTAATGAGACTTTTCCCTGATTACAAAAGGGGCTCACTTACCAGTTGACCTGCTTGGACCTCACTGAGTCCTCTCATGTTTGAAGGCTCTAAAGTCTCATCCTTGTCTATGTCTCTCTCAGGTGTCAGGATACCATTTTCTCACAGGTCTATGTATTTGCTATGTAATTTATTCTATTCGCCACAACCAACCACAATGGAGTGGGAGGTTAAAGGCAGATGAGAGAGGGAAACCTCACATGGATTTTTGAAGCTGCCAGCTTTAATTCTTCTTTTCTGTTAAACAGGATGACAATATACCAGACCCAGAGGATGCAAAACTAAATAGCACTTCCTATGCCCTCAGGGAACTTAGCATTTAAGGGAATGGGAAATGGTTAATCAGATATTCAGCTGTATTCAAAGCTATATATTTACAGCCTCAGAAGAGATATAAACTTTTTTTTGGATGGGAGTGGGATGGTATTACATCATGATAATGAAAGACATGGTGGTTGGAAAAAGAATGAGACCAATCATCTATTACACATCATTATTAAAGTTGACATAGTTCACAGATGAATGCATGCCTGGAGAACTACACGTGAGAATCCATCAATCTTTTAGAGATAGTTTTACCCCTTATCTTACATTTTGGGGAAATGGAAACAAATTATTACTAAGGAGCATTTCTTGAGCACATATATATTTTGGTGTATGATCCATCTACTAAGCACTCATTACATTCTAATTGAACATATTGATGCACTCCTATTTGCATTCATTCACTCACTCTCTCATTCAACAAAAATTGAGTGCGGACTTTGAACTAGGCACTGTTCTAGACACTAGGAATAAAAAGGAATAAAATAAAACAGCAACATGTCTGTCTAATCAAATTAATAGTTAAGTAGGAGAAACAATATACTACATTAAAAACAAAACATTAAGCAAACAAATAAAATAATTTTAAATTGTAAAATGTGATCAGATTTTATAAGGAAACTATAATTTCATGCTATTAGTGAATCAAATAGACCTTTTGGGTCAATGAATAAAGGTCAGTTGTCCAAACAATAGTCAACTGACAGTGAACGTCAGCCTCATGAAGAGGACTCATGGAAGAAATGGAGAAATTCAAAATCATATAAAATTTTAAGTATGTTACAATTTAATAATTAAAAGTTACAGTCATAATTTTTTAAAGTTTGAAATTATTTTTCAAGAGCATTACTTTCTAACCACTTTCAGATGCTAGATTATCCTCACCATCTCTACACTGCTTATCTGTGACACTAAGCTATGCCTGATCACAATGGCCACATATACTAAGAGCTGTTTTGCTTTCAGCAGAAAGAAATTTAGAAATATGTTTTCCGGGAACTTGTGTTTTAGAAATAATGATCTAACATAAAATACAGTATTTAAGTAGAATTTTGTTTACTGTTATACATACCACTATGTCACACAATTTCACAAATATTAAAGATTTATTATAATTTCCCATATTTCTGCCTTTTATCACAAGCATGTTGACTCAAAAAAGGATATATTCCTCCTAATGTTACAATATTTTACTAATATTCATAAAGCATCAATCTATTCCCTACTTGATTCTTTAAAAGTGAAGTGCCAAATAATCATTTTTGTGATAAAATCAATTATTTTCACAATAACAATTAATTTTGCCAGCATATTACACTGGCAATAATAAATATGTATTTCGACTTCATTCTTAAGAATGTTGTAAATGTTGTATCAGAAAATTAAAAGCTTTTATCACATAAATCCCATAGATGTATATATCAATATTAACATCTGGTTGGAAACATACAGTGTCTAGAAATAGGACTAGTTTGGGACTTCAAATTTACTTGATTTCAAAGTTATTTTAAGCCAGACAAGGAACAATAGACATTAGTAAACCTAGGGACAGAGAGTTAAATCAAGAACTGAAGCTATTAGACAATGAGGAAGAATATGTAAAGTATAAATTTCAGAAAGACAAAAGTACAGAATATAAGTGCCCTTTTCCTGAATCTCTACCTTTTTCCCTATACAAAGTGGAAAGGGCCAAATACTCTTGATAAAATTATGTTTGTTTCAGAGGAAGGTTTTCAGACACTTAAAATGTACCTCTCCTGTGTCTTTCTGAAGATCTGTGGGCCTCTAGCAATTTTATATTCTGAGTAGCAGACACTAAACCAAAGATGATCTGCTGTAAACCTCTGTTAGCAAAAAATTCAATCTCCTTGAACTGTGAGTGATAATTCCTTTCTCTTCAGTGAAAATTTCCTGGCTCTTCCAGCATACAATAGTTTTTAGTTAACAGGCAGGAAAGGGTTAACCAATAATTATAGCAACCCATACCGACCTGCAATTTGGCCATCTTCTCTGCGCTGATTTCCTGCCTCCTCCAATTATCTAGCCTCCCGCACTACACCTGGTAGTCAAGGTCCTGTCTCCGCAGTGCAGGACGCTGGTATGACTGCCCTAAAATACACCTGTTGCGGGCAGATTCCTGCAGGTTAATTTCCACTGCCAGAGAAATTGCTCTAAATTGCATTGACTTTCAATGGGTTCCCACTGGCAAACACCTGGAGGCAATCGCCTGCAGATGACTGCCCAGAGACCCAGGTGTGTTTCTGGAGGCTGCTTTGCCCCAGTTCATCCTGATGCAATGTCTTGGTGCTTGGAGTGTTGGAGTGCAAAACAACTACCCCAGGTTAATGAGTCGCAAAGACATTAACATTCAAAAAGGCTTACAAAGAAAATGAAGCCTTAAAGGCAACAGCCTCTGTCAGCCAAAGCAGAGAGAGGGAGGGAGGCTTAGGGGGGGGAGAGAAATCTTGCTCAGGAGAGAGAGAAGCAAGAAGCATGAGGCTTCATTCTAACAACCATCCCTGAGCCTCCTAGCAGCCCCTCCCCTTGATGGAAACAAGTTTTTTAGTAACGACAGTCCATATGGTAACTGTCTTTTCTGGATATTACTTGCTAATGAGTTGAGTTGTCTACTTGTACACACTTAAAGTTCTTTTTCTTTCCCTCCTGCATACAGTTTCTGAATCATCTGATTTTATGAAGACAGAATGTAAGAAAATGTATGTAGGTGAAAAATAAATAAAATCCCTACGTGTATCTGAACAGCACCAAGTTTTTTTTAAAAAAACATACTTTTTATTATGAATGGAAACATGCAATTCTTATATTTCCAAATTATAATTGTTTACCAAGATGACCAAGAGAAATCAGACTGTACTGGAAATATGTTAGCAGACATAAAAGAAACTTACTAGACTCAACTGCTTTTAAAGGGTGTCTTGTACATAGGTTATCATAGTATTTCCTGTCTGTTCTGTCAATCAGTGCCAAGCCTGGTCCCAACTTTATGGAGTGAGGGGTTCTTGATTCAACTCTTTTATTTTTACTTTAATGTCATACAACTTTAACTCCACTCTGAGAACTAAGGATAAAGTAGAGAAAGAAAAGCATAATGCAAAATACAGACCCTATCTAGACAAAAATTTGAGACAGTATTCAATTTTTGAAAGGGGCTGAATTCATTGGAACCACCAATAGTATTCTGACACTAGTTAGTACAGAGACCACTAATGAGTTTCATCACTAATCCATTTTCATATGGGAACAAAATACCATGTCAAACCTCGGGGTATTTTTAGCAGTATTATAAAAAAGGACAAAAAATCAATAACTTTGAAGAGAACTGATCTCATCTATGAACTTTGTTTAAGTATGTTAAACATCTGTGCTAAACCTGGATTGAGGTGACTGCATCAGGCCAAGTAATAGACATCAAGGAAACACAAGCACCATAACTAGTACCTAAAATAAACCCAGAAGTGTTGATTAGATTCTCACCTGTGAATCTCACTGTTTCTCAGGTAATAACCTTTGGAAATAGTAATCAATCATGAGCATTCATATATAAATAGTCCAAACCACACTCTACATTCATATCACATCTATTGTCATATTCCTGTTATCTGTTGCCAGAACAAAGAAACATGGATTGAAGACATTCTCAAGGACTCAGCCATTAATAAAACCATTAATAAAAATGGTTACAGGATCATGGTATTGAGGGGAAAAATCAGCAGTTATTTATTCGTTTAATAAATATTTAGTATCTGTAGCCAGCTAGATGTTAGGTGGGTGGGAATAAATGCTGAACAAGACAGACCCTGTCCTTGACTTCAAGTAGTTTGTCACGGAAAACAGATGATTAAGGGAGCTGGTTTTCCGTGGCTATTTAATATATCAATATTACCGATAATATTTTTAATCTTTGTTATTTCTGTAATCCAATTCACTTCTGAAAATGAAACCCTTTTGCAAAATTGTTTTTTAACTTTTACATTTTATAAAAAATAACTTTCTATTTCTACTGTTGTTAAGAACTGAATAATATAGGGGACAGAGGAAATTCACTTCAATAAGATGAATAATAGCTGGAGACTTCTGAGGACTATAGGTGTTGTCAGGTAGGAATGGAGGCCTCAGGAATCTTTGGTTTATTCATATGAATCCTTACACAAGTGACCTAAAGAGGAAGGTCACAGAAGTTTTGACTGTACATTAAACTCAGGGAAAATCTGAAGAATGATAAAGATCATTATTAAAAACTAAGTATAAGATTTAAAGTTTTAGGAGGGAGAGAAACTTTTCTGCTTTGAAAATGCTTGTTTTATTAAAAAATAATTGATAGCATGTTTCAGTTAAGATGTATATTTTAACATATGTTAACATGATATATTAATATATACTATATTGTGAAAAAAAGAGTTTCATTGTATTATCTTTAAATGGAAAGGGACGTAGCATAAGTTAGGGTAAAAGGTTAAGCCTCTGCCACAAGGCCTAATGAAAGGTAACTTAACAAAGTGGCTTATTCTTTCTCTCCTAATGGACTGAGCTGATTGCTCCATGTTGGATGTGACTATGTAGTTATTTGAGAACTAAGCTGACAGCATCTTTCCCATCTTCATTGCATGGCTACTGAGTTAGCTCTAGTCCTCGTCATTTCAGCTAGCTGGAAGAACAGAGTTGAAGCCTGGCAAATCAGAGTGCACTGAGGCAAAAAAACTTTTCACACCAACTGTGTTCACATACCATTGACAGAAATTTAGTCTCATGGCCACCCTTACAAGCATAGGCTGGGAAAGGCATTAGCTCTTTGGGCAGTCATGTTCTCAGTTACAAGTCTACACCATGGACGACAAAGAGTATAGAATTTGATTAACAACTAAGAGTCACAGGAACAGTGACTCAAGGTATAAGGAAGCATTCGCCTTTAAGCATATCTTTATAAAAGTTTCCAGCAAAACAAAGCAGTTATAAATGAAAGTGAAAATTTGAGCTCCCACATTTTGGGAGGATAGTCTCCTGCTTTTTGTCTTTTTCTAGCTCTTTCACACTTACCTAGAAGGTGGTAGAGGGAAATGGCGGAAATACATAATGACAACTGAGAGAAGCCAACTTATTTTACCCTCTACTGCTTTATCAAAGATTACATTGAAAGTCAAAGAAGAAAATCTGGGTCTTTTAATTCTAGGTCTAGAATTGGTTCTTATGTTCTGTGTCCCCCTTAGCAGATTGTAGTACTTCCTCTTTTCTTTGATTTAAAGTCTGATGCCTATAATAAAAGTCATCTTTCATTGACTTGTAGATAATTAATGGCTAGACCCAGAGCAAGAACTAACAAGTAATATGTTTAAGAATTACATTATATTTACACTACATAGTGACAATCATTTACTTTAGCTTACTTGATTTATGTAATAAGTATACATAAGGCAAGAAAATGTGTTTTAATTCCCCAAATCCTTTGTGTTGTGGCAGGAATCCAAATTCATATCGTACTTTTCTATACTTTATTCCTAATTGAAACTGCCTTCCAGCCAACACTTCATTTGTTTCCAGAGAAGTAAGATTTGATTAGACTTAGCGACAACATGTCTTACTACTGACAGTTTAGATTTCTCCTACACCTTGTAGTTCTCACTGATTTTCATTCCTGCTCAAAAAAGTTTTTCCATTTGAGTTTCATACAGCTTCGGTGTAAAGTGAAAAGAAAAACTTTTAGGGAATCAGGCCTATGTTGCATAGCTAGTCATGTCTGATGAACTGGAAATACAGGGTAGTAAAACAAAAGGAATAGGTCAAAGCTGCTTAAGTCAAGTGTTCACTCTGAGCAAGGAAGACTCCAAATACTGTGTTAGAGCGATTACAGAGATTTATGGCTTTCCTGGTCTCTGTGGTATCCCACTTTGTTTCCTTCTTATTGTGACATAGGACTCTCTTTATAAGAGCTTTCCTATTCCCTGGCAGGAATGACTCTGTTAATGATTTTTCTGAGTGGGCCCTCTGCCTACTTTGGCTTGCCTATTAAGTTCATAAATGTCTGAAAATCTTTCAGGAGATAGATTTCTTAAGAAACAGTATGAGTTTAAAAAGAACTTTGCAGTTCACCAAAAACAACTGAATTGTCACATAAGAGTTACAATTCTCAGGAGACGGGGAAGATCATTTTGAGTTTCAGCCACCAGTAGGGTACCAGGCTGTAGCAGAGTTAGATACAGATGATGTGGATGTTTGAGAGATATGTTATTGATGCAGAATTGGACAAAAATCACCTTGAGACAGCAGCGTTTTTGCACTTCCATGTCAATAGTATTGGGATCTTCAGTAGAGGGAGACCTATTTGCTTACCCATCTCTGAAACACTTTATTGAGGACAAAGAGACATCCTATTGGTACAATTTGTCAGTCTTTGGGGGGGGGGGAGTTGTGATAAAGAGGGAATGAAAAAAGAACCATCCTACCTAGTTTTCTTACAATGGGGAGAGAGATTCACAGTGCCTGGTCTTCACTCCAGGGCACTGACTTAGGGTTTGACTCATCTGTGACTGATGAAGTCACAATGTCATTTTCACAAAAACTTCCAGCTTCTTACATTTTTCAACTGCAATTAATCACTAATTACACTGGTCAACAAATTTTTACAAAATTCATGTTACTGAAATAAAATTATTCATTTCCTATCAATTTGCATGTGCTCAACATGAATACGACAGTCAAATTCTAATTTTGACTCTAGTTTTTTTGTAAACTGCAATAATTTGATATTTACATCACAAAATGCATGCCAATAGTAATAGGCCTATGGTTGATACATGTAAAAAATTAAGTCATAGACTACTTCTTAGATTTCTTTGCTTGTCTCTTGCACAGCTGTTCAGGAACATCTCTGGGGAGTGTCCAGCAGTAGTCAGCCAGCATTGTAGTGGACCATTTCCCCTAGTATCTTTGTTCCATTGATGTGATACCTTGATGAAAACTTTTGCCATGTTCATCACTAACCATACCACAGTTTTCAGGGAAGAAATCCAGATGGGAATGAAGGAAGTAGAACTTTAGAGACATACTGCAGCCAAGTTTCTGATACTGCATCAGCATGTCTTCTACCAGTTAATTGTAGTTTTCTGCCCTAACATTCCCAAGAAAGTTTGTAGACACTAGGCAAAAAGCATTCCATGCTTGTTTCATCACCCTGCAGCAAGTTGTTGAACCAGTCATCTTTGAAGCGCTCTCAAATCTGAGGACCCACAAAAACTCCTTCTTTAATCTTTGATTCGCTTTCGATATAAAGTAATTGCGACATCTTCTTCTAGAAGACTCCATTGTTGGGAGTCTTGATACTAGCAATTTTGCCTTGTTCTTGGATAAGTCCAAATCATGAACCAGGCCATTTAGTTCTTCCTGTGTTAGCCTGTGTGGGGTTGATGATGCACCACAGTGAAAAGCTGAATCACTGCATGCTGATGGAACAGGAGAAGAACAGGTTGGCTCACCCTTGTCCTCATCAGATGAATCAAGAGAATATTCTGCTGGAGGTTCTGGAATAGGAAGTCCCTCACCATGTGGAACTGGTCTCAATGCAGATGGAATGTTTGGGTAGACTATTCTCGACTTCTTTTGCTTTGTTATTCCACTGGAAAGAGGAGGAACCAAGCAGAAGGAACAGTCTTTTCTGTGGTTGCTTGGCTTTCTCCACACCGTGGGGACTGCCAATGGCATTGATGGTCTTTTGCCATTTAACCACTGGGAAAGCTGTGTTGGACATGTAGCACAGCATATATGTGGGACCCAAGGCTTGTCTTGGTCACCAAACTTGCATCCAACGTAAAGATGATAAGCCTTCTTCACTTGAGAAGTGATACTTTTCTTCTGGTTGACACATGTCACTTCCCCACAAATAGAGCAGAAATTGCCCACGCTATTAACACACTTTCGAGACATGACTGTTCTGTACTGTGCCTAAATGGATAAAATGGTAACAGTTCTATGGAACAGTAGCTTAAATTCCTGTCTCTCACAAAATCTGAAATATTTTCAGTGCTGAACCTTTCCGACAGGGCTTTATCTAGTGCACTGCTGAGGTCAGCTTGCTTCAGCAGCTGCCTGGCAGTAGTATTGCATTGCATCAGAAAATGATGCAATCAACTCTGGATGATGTGTGCATGATGGTACTATGCAATGCGATGCAATATTACATCATTCTAGGATGATTTAGGATGTTGTTGCAGTCCTACTAAATTTACACGGTGAAACATATAAAATGAATTATAGGAAATATCTTCAAAACGAGAGCTAATAAAAAAATTTCACGGTTATATTCATGTTCAGCACATCAAGATACTACAGATTAGGGCCTTTTTAAGTCAGTAACGATCTCAATGTTGACCAGTGTAATAGTCCAATTACACTTTAAAAAAAACACACACATATACTGCCTTCATTATAGTTAATTCTCTGTACATCTATACAGGGGTTGGTAAAGTTTTCTGTAAAGTGTTCTATACAGGGTAAGACAGTAAATAGTTTAGGTCCTGCAGGTATGCAATCCTTGTCATAGCTACTGAACTCTGCCTTTGTAATACAAATGCAACCACAGACAATATAAACAAGGGAGCCTGGCTGTGCTCCATCAGAACTTTATTTATGAAAACAGGTAGGAAGTCAGATTTGGTCCCTAAATTAGACTGTCAATTCCTTATCTATGCCAATAGTCTGTAAACTCAGAGTCAGCATACTAATTATTTACTATTCATTGTAAACCATATCATGTACACAATAGGTAAAACATGACCTTTGGACTGGATCCCTTAAGTTTAAATAATAATTTTGAGGAGCTCTTTTCTATACTGCAACCATGAAGTCCAAGGGCCCTCTACAATTTGAGTAAGTCTTCACAACAGTGCCAACTGCCTCATCAAGATGAACCAGCAGCTCCCAGAGATCATCAAGCCACATACATTCAAAATTAACAGCTAGACTCTGGTTTGCCTCTGGGTAAGGAGCAATTAATGGGCATAGATGTCAGGATTTGTGTAAAGAGCTGTGGTCACGTGGCTCACTTCCATTAAATCTGCCAGTCCATCTCCAAAGCCCTGGTGATCCAGTACCAGAAATTACAAGGGAAAGGCCTCCAAGGAGACCAAAGACATCCTCAACCAATATGACTGGACCCTATTGGTTGCTGACCTCTACTTCTGAGAAACCCCAAAGTTTGGAGTTCCCAGAGCCACAATAGCTACCACAAACCCTCTGGATGAGCCCATAGTGGGGACTCAGTTCACCTTTATAATTAAGAACAGATGTGGATTTATAGTATTGAAAAAATACCAATTATTACTCACTTTGAGCCACTAGACAAGTCATTTATTTGTTCTAAACTTCAGTTTCTCATGAAAAACTGATAATGAAATATGATTCATAGATTTATATTGAGGCACAAGTGAAATAATTCCTTTAATAGATTGGCACGTGATACTAGTTAACCACTAATATATTTTACTGCATGGATGTCTAATTATATATACATACACATTATGAATAAATAATAGTGAGATATTAAATTCATGTTTATTTGTAATTGATCAACCTTATTTGAAGATACTATTAAATATTTATTGAAATGTATTAATAAAAGGCATGTGCACAAATCTAAATACCTACAGAGGTTTAAGTTGACCAATAACATCTTAAATAACAAAAACTGTTTTTGAAAAAATGTAGAATTCAGATAGGAAAGGACAGAGAGGAGGCAGAAAAAGCCAGTACTTTAATTTCATGGGAGTAAACAAAATCAATTCTGGAAATTTATCATTTTTTAAAAAATTGAAATATCAATAAGTTAATTCAATCAGAAGTAATAAATACAAGGAACAAATCAATGCCAGAATTTTTGATTGTTTAATAAAGTTAAAAGATTAGTAGATGAGTAGGTCTACCCAATCAATTTCTGTTTATTCTAATAAAATTTTTGATATTTTGTCATAATTGTTATTTATATTCAGCATTATGTTTCACCAAATTAATAAAAATTGGTATAAATAAAAGCTTGCTACAAACAAAAGGAAATGAGGAGAATGATCAAATTATATTCAGTGAAAGAGGTTAGGGATTTTTACATGAGAATGGTTCCCATTTCTCAACATATATATATATTACATATATGTGATAAACACGTATGTACATATGTAGATAACCATATTTTTTTACTAACTTACACTCATACACATGTAAGTATACACAGTATTTCCTGTTTGATGATGGGCACTGCTGCTATTTGGATCAAAACTGGGTCTTATGAGTACATAGTATGAGAGCATGGTTAAAGTTAATAACAATATCAATAACAATAGCTAATATTGACTGGCAATTTCTTAAGTCACCTGTGATGCTTTAAGGACTTTGCAGATAAGCTTTTTTATGTATACACACACACACACACTCACACACACACACATCTATATGGGCTCCCTTGCCTGCTGGCTTCCAGTCTGTGGGGCCAGCGGGAGGAACCAGCAGGGAGTCAGAAGTGGGAGGAGAGGCCAGAGTGCTTCACTGGCACGGCCATCACCTTTTGGGGGGCTGCATTTCTAGTAGATCCTATGTTCTTCTACAACTTCTGGATCCAATGCTCCAGTTACATAGCCCTCGTCTAAGTCCTCACTTTCACTAGGCACTGGACATGCTCCCCAAGCTCCTTGGCCCCCATGCTTAGGGACAGCGAGAGCATCCTGATGCTGCTGGTCACCTGGCACAGCAGTATCCCCGTCTGTCCCCTCCCCTGCCAAAGCTTTCATAGGTCCGTCTTTCACCACCTTCTGACTGATTACAAAAAAGTCTTCCTAAGGATATAATATTTTAGCAAACATACAATTTAAAGAAAGGTTCAAGGTAATAGACACTAAATGCATTTCAAGCAACTATGCTCCAAAATATTCATGGAGGGAGTAATGTAACCGGAAATCAAACTGAAATAAAACCCAGAGAATTTAATAACAACAACCCTTTTGAATTTTTATCATTGATAAAATGAAGCTTCAGGGTTTGGATAAGCAGAAGAATGATTTATATGTAAGAGCCGATACGTAAAGTCAATTTCTAACAATGTCTATTGTTTAGTCTCAAGCATATCCTAATGAGCACAAGGTCCTCTGTGTCCTTGGACTAGATCCCAGGTTGCACAAAAACTGGACCTCTCCTGATTACCAAATCCTTTCTCCAGGCTCTGTCAACATCTGTTTTGTATCTCAGTCCTGAGATTGCACATCTTATTCTCTTCAGGCTGCCCTAGACTTACTCAGGGAAAGAGACCTTAGGGTCTACTTTCCTCCATGCTCTGAAGCTATGGGACAGTCCTGCCCAATTAGCAAGTCCAGCCTTTGTCTGCAGAGCCCCAACATCACCAAGATGTCCCCCACATACATGTACTACACATTCGCCCATAAGAGAAATTCAAATAACTCATTTTAAGACATCTTTTAAAAAAGTGTGAATACAAATGCTCTTCTCATTTCCCAGAGGGAGAAGTCATAAATCAAAGTTTCAGGGAGCAAGCCTGAAATAGAACCATATCTTCTCAATGATTTACATCCCCAGATTCCATTTGTTAGAGCAGAAGTTCTCAAATTCTTTTGCTCCTGTAGCTTCTACAATAATTTTTGAAAAACCATGTACCCTTTTATACATTTAAAGCTGACATCTAAAATTTTTCATCATACATTTAAAATAAGTTCATTTCTTGTGAATAGTGAGAATTCACTGTAAGTGGAATAAATAGTTCTTAATGTAATTTGATAAAATATATATTAACTATCTCATTAAATAAAGCCCACTATATCTGACAAAACTCTCACAATTTTCTCTGTTTTATTCAATGTATTATCAAATAAAGATAAATGTAGATTTATGGAAGTCTAGAAGTCTATTTGAAAAAACTATTATTGCAGAAGGGAGAATGTCCTGACTGCAAGTTTATCAAAGGTTTTTCTTTCAGAGGAAGGAGTAAACATGACTGAAAGAATCTTAATGGGACAAACCATGAGGGAATGCTCCTCTTTCTGGTCTGTCTTGGTGAAGGGTCATTAAAATAGAGCTGTTCTCTATTGTGATGCTGGTTCAGGCTGAGGATGGATCAAAATCCAAGGTCCAATGGGAGGAGAAAAGCTTAACTATGAACGTTTGGTCACGTCAGCTTAAAAAGATTTTGGTCTCATTGCTGAGTGGGGCCAAAAGTTCACCTAGTCTTTAATGAGCAAAAAATGGAAATTTGGAGGGTGTGGGTCCATCTTGGACTAGGAAATCATATCCCTCATCCATGTCATTTACTACGAGAAAGTGCGATTACTGTAAGGTATTTTCCAGAACACAAAGGGTGGGGAGATTTCTTGAATTGCAGCTGTTTTTGAAAGTGCAAGACTCAGATAAAGTTCAACCTTTTCTATCAAATGCTTTTATTACACTAATAAGACCAAGTGTCACTAATCTGCACTGTTTTGAGTATTTTGATTTTTGGGCAACGGAATATGGACCAACATATCACTAGGAAAATACAGGAAGTACTAAGTGTTTAATGATCCTTGAATGTTTTGAAGAGACATCCCCTAGCCATTGTGTCCATATATCTCATTTTGGGGGTCCCTGGGAGATTTCACATCTTAGGATAATGTACCTCAGCACCATCTGAAGTAGAGGTAGCATCTGTCTTCCCTCTGTGAAGTAGAAGGAAGAAGTAGCAAGTAGGAAGAACAGCTTGCTTTCTACATACACTATCCATGTCTGTATTACCCCAGGATAAAATTGCATAACAGTCTATTAGTATGATAAGCACTGGTTTAGGGCCTCCCTGGTGGCACAAACGGTTAAGTGCAGCACTGTGGAGCTGTCAGCAGCTGCAGTGCGAGTTCGATGCTCAGTCAGGGAGATTCCCATATGGTGCAGCAGACCTCTTCTGTCTCGCCCGTTGCTCCTCTCAGCAGTGTGTATCAGTCAATCTGCCTGTTCTGCTCCCTACTCTGTCTCTGGTGAACCCTCTCACCACCCGACACCTCTGGCCTGTACCCCAGCTTGTATGCATACATAAATAAATCTTTAAAAAAAAAAGCACTGGTTTAGTCTACTAGTGCTTTTAGCTGACATATATTTTAAATATTTTATTTATTTATTTTTGGATAGGAGAACTGGGGTGTAGGCCAGGATGCAGGGGCTGAGAGGATTCACCAGAGTGGGGAGCAGAACAGGCAGACTGACTGAAATACACTGCTGAGGGGAGCAGCAGGTGAGACAGGAGAGATCTGCTGCTCCATGTGGGTCAGCTCCCTGGCCAGGGATCAAACTCAGGCTGTCACCTTAATAGCGCTGAGAAACTTAACCACTGAGCCACCAGGGAGGCCCCAGTTTTAGCTGATATTTTTGCTATTATTCTTTAAATTTCAAAAGCATGAGATGGTGCAATTAACAAGAATAAATATACCCCCTATAAAAATATCTCATTTCAAACAACACCTAGTAATGGCTCATGAGGCTGTAGAAATATCTATCACAATATGAAACCTCTCTTTAATACTATATTAAAACTTTAGAAGATAACTATGACAGATTTCTAGAAAATCCAAATTTTATATATTCATTAAAGCGAAAGGTAGAAATTGATGAGAAAGGTCAGTGAAGTATATGTCTCCTGCTTAGTTAAAAGTTTCATTAGTTATATTTTCTAGCATTCACATCCTTTCTTAAGAAACACAATGTCCTGTCCATTATCAAATGAAAATATTCAGGTTCTTGAAAGTTATTCAATTTATCCATAATAACCAGAGTCAATGGAAAACTAAAATTCCAAGCAATTCTGCATTATTCCAAATTCTGTCCACAATTATTTACTCCACATTTCCTATTTAAAAAGTTGCTAATTTGTAAGCAACAGACCATGGTGAGATCTGGTTCTGCCACTGCCTCCTGTATCATCCAGAGCACATTAGCAAAACTTTGAAATGTGGTTTTCTTGGTCATAAAATGAAAATAGTATTCCACATCTCATATAGGGTTGAAAAGGCAAAATTAAACAAACAGGTAAAAATATTTTGAGAATAAATTGATTTACAAATGCTAGATATTATAATAAATCATGTATACTGTCCATTATCTTAATCACATCTGGTTTTGAAATGTTTAAATAAAGAGGACTTCTAAATTCTTTTCCTTACACATACAAAGCAAATTTTGCTTGGTTTTACCAAAACATCTCTGTATAAAACAGGTACAACTAATTAATTATTTAGGTCTGCCCTGGTGGCCTAGGAGTTAAGTCTCAGCACTGCTACCATGATGGGCCTGAGTTCAATGCCCAGCCAGGGAGCTAACCCACATGGTAGACCTCTCCTGTCTTGTCTGCTCCTCCCCTTAGTGTATTTCAGTAGATCTGCCTATTCTACTGAACTGCTCCTCACCCCATCTCTGGTGAATCCTCTCACTCCCCCACCTCTGGCCTACACCCCAGTTCTTCTACGCAAAATTAAATAAAGTCTTTTAAAAAATAAATAAAACAATATTTAATGCATAGCCATTGAATTTGTATGAATTTCCCAGAAATTCAGTTATTTACACAAAGTAGAAACATGTCATTTAGGGCAAAAATAAAGGATGCTCTCTATACCCAGCCTACGACACAGTGAAAGAGTGTTTCATTCTGGGTGCTGTATTATCAGAGTGATAGAGAGACATTGGAACGTGCTGAAAGACATACAACAAGAATGATGAAGATCTGAGGTGAATGATTCATGTAGAAAGATTAACAAAATTAAATATACATGGCTTGGTGAGGCAAAGACTACAAAGGACAAGATAACAGCCTACTGATATCCGATGGAATAAACAACAAAGCTAGGAGAGAAATTATTTAACTAGCTACAAGATGATATGACTATGAGTAATAGTATGAAATTAAAAGAAAAGAAAGAAACTTCAGGCTACATTTCATGAAAAAAAAATCCTGACAATGAAATCTATTAGGCTGTGAAAGTGTCTCCAATCATAAAATTTAAGGAAGTGCTGTGCCTTGAGATATTTAAAACCAGAGAGAAAATAAACTGAGCAGTTCATTATAAGAAAGAATTGGGCAAAATTGAGACGGTAAACCAATGACATAAAATCTTGCTGCACCTGAGAGTCATGATTGGGGATGGTCATATTTTAATGATCAAATCCTAAATCTTTAAAATCTGTATTATATTAAGGAATAACTCATTATGTATCAGGTTACCTTCAACTATCATGCTTGTTTACAATATTCGGCTCCAATGGTTTCACTGATGTTGAACTGAATAAAATGCTAACATTTTAATGGGTAAGTTAGTTACTTTTACAAATACATTCTAAAGAGGGCCTCCCCGGTGGCGCAGCGGTTGAGCGCTGCTCTGTGGAGCTGTCGGCAGTGGAGATTCGAGTTCGATGCCCAGCAGGGGAGAATCCCACATGGTGAGGCAGACCTCTCCTGCCTCGCCCACTGCTCCCCTAAGCAGTGTGTTTCTGATCTGCCTGTTCTGCTCCCCACTCTGTCTCTGGTGAACCCTCTCGCCTCCCCATGCCTCTGGCCTGTAACCCAGCTTGTATGTATAAATAAATAAATCTTTAAAAAAAAATACATTCTAAAGAAAAATATGAGTGGTATTTACATTTTATTATATTTACAACTATTTTTAGGCATTTAGTCTCTGTTTTGTAACAGGAAGAATGAAATAATTTTAAGAACATATGTTCTATTATGTTTCAGTGCAAGAATTTTTAATATTTATTTGCTATGTTCAAAATTTTGCAGCTTGGTATAGTGAAAAAGGAGCTAAATTTGCAGCTTAACACACCTAGATCAGATCTGATTCTCTGACCTTACATTTTTTTGCTTTTATAAATTATGGGCTACATTGAGGTGAACTTGAAGCAGCTGCAAATAAAAAAGTATATAATGTTGCATCTGATAATGAGACTTTAAAATCATTACACTGTAGCTAAGAACAAAGACCCACGTGGTCTCTGAAGATGCAGAATGATTTTCACTGTAAATCTGCAAATCGGTACTTGGGGTTATATTGCAGCATCTTGAGAATTAGTCTTTTCTATCCTGAGCATTTCTAGTTCTAGACCTACAAAATTGATTATCAGACACTTAATCATGACAAATTCAGCAAGATAATGATAGTGTGAAGGGCCTCTTGGGTAGTCACCCTCTGGCAACTCTTTTTGCATTGTCACATCTAATTTGATCGTCATAACTGAGGCGAAATGTCTGTCACCGATCAGTGGAGAAATACACAGGCTCAGCGTCACCAACCAGGTGCTTCATTCCCTGGCCTCACTGTCCACACAAAAGGCCTCCTGGCTGTGTCCCTCCCCAGAACACATCCACATACATGCCTCAAAACTACATCAGCCCTCAACCATTCCTCCTGCAGCCCTTGAAGATATCAATGCCTGCTCTTCATAACATGAAGACTTGGACAATTCTCAGGCATTTCAAGTCTATACAAAGTTGAGGACTTCCAGATTTCTAATATAGATAACCTTAAACATAGTTCTTTGACTCATATATGACACATAACAGGGAAAGGAAGTGCGAAGAACATTTAAAATCAAGTTGCAAAAATAAATTCATCTCTTCATGGTTAAGAAGGAGACAATTAAAACCTGGAATATATGAACTGCTTATGAACCACAATTATCAGGAAGAAAATATTATAAGTTTCTAGATATCCCACATAACATTGAGATTAGTTTTTGTGTAGACTGTAAATGGCTGCTGAGGGATTTCTGAAAGAGAGACCCAAGAACTGATCTGAAGTGGTTTGTGTTGTTGAAATGTGTAACTTCTCCACCTTCCAAAGAATTCTCTAAATTCTGTTCTATAAACACACACACACACACACACACACACACACACACACACACACAAAGGTCTTATTTGCTATTATGTTTGGGGAGTAGGGGGAGTAATTATTTAATTATCTTTTATTGTGTTTGTTGAATTGATTATAGTTATTTTGTAGCTCAAAAGAAAAGGAACTGAATTTCATGTATGGTTGGATATAGAATAGTGACAGATTAGATGAATGGTGGATAGTTACAGGCAACCAGTCAAACAGGGTTTTGAAGGACGATGTAAACTACTCAATCCTCCCCCAAAATCTCAAGAGTAATAGAAATAGTAGAGTTCTTTCTTAGTCCATAGTCCTACACACATTATTACAGATTTTCTCACAGTTCCTAGTAGGCATCACAGACTTCTCTTGTCTCCTCATATAGTAAAAGGGATGCACTAGTTTCCTGGGGTCCCTTTTATAAGGGCATTAGTCCCATTCATGAGGGTTCTGCCTTTATCACCTAATCACTTCACAAAAGTCTGGCCTCCTAATTCCATCAGATTGGGTATTAGGAATTCAGCATACGAATTTGGGGGTACACAAATATGCAGACCATAGTAAGCCCTATTTCACCATATTTCATTTGACTCCTAAAATTCTGGGTACTCCCCTTTGCATCTGGGTTATATAAAATGGGGAACTGAAATCCAACCTGTTTAAGTGGCTTAGCTATGATTTGCTGATTTTCACGATGCCCCTCCATTACAAAAAGCTCATTTTAAGATTCATATTGGTCAATTACTGCCTGTGAAGTACAGCTACCTGACGATGTTCATGAGTATTTGAAATGTTAGTTTAATATGTTGTTGGGGCCCCAGAACTGAGGCAAACACAGAGGCTGCTGGAGTGACTTCTTCCTTCCATCACAGATCCACAAAGCTTATTGGCATTTTAAGTCACCACGATGCCTAGCATGCAAGCCTTATTGTTCAACTCCAAATGTTTTATTTTTTTTTTCTTATGTCAAAAATATGGCAGGGAGTTCTTCAAGTTGAAATGTAGACAAAAGTAACCTGACTCTCCCTTATCTTTTGCAGTTCTGATACCAGTCATGCCTTCCCTTCTTGCCACTTAAGAGTACATGGCCACTCCCACCAAAAATGCTGGTAATCTGACCTTTCACTAGGGTCATGTTGAAGTGTAGATTTACTTGATAGATGCCAACTATTGCGAGAAATACAAGAGCAATTGCTTGGTACATCTCATCTAATGCCTATAGCTGCTCTGAGAAAATATTTATTGTGCACAGTTCACTAGAGTTCTTGCTATGTGATATTATTGGCCTCTCCTGGGGCCAGCATGAACTCCTGAAGCTGAAGTTCCATGGCAGGAGACAGTTTTGTTTCTTGGATCAAGGAGTTCCAGAGCTGAGACTACGTTTGTTTCCCAGATCAAGGGCGAGCAGTGCAGGTGCTCACAAGTAAAATCCTACAAAGGCTGGGACTCTGAGCACTGCTGCTGCTTGCTCCTGTACATCGAGCCTTAAAGGAATACAGAAACAAACGAACAGCACATTTTATTGGGTAGAATTTACACCAGGCTCCTGAGAATTGTGAAAGAGAGTAAATAATATTTTCCCTCTTTATTATGTTGGCTGCTGCTTATGAACTACCTCGTAGAATGTGAGGCAAGTATACAATCAAACTCCAAGTAAATAACATCATTAATTCAAATGGAATAAAGTGTGAAACATGACCCAATTCAAACTATTATATATTTAAAAAAAAATTAGAATGATCTCATGTGAAAGTGACAGGAATGTGCTGTAATTTAGAAAGAGATGAATCATCCAATGTTGCCGGGATAACATTTTTATGTGCTGATAAAATCTATGTAATATATCTTCTTAAAAAAATAAACCTTTTGCCTATAAAATACCTTTATTAGAGTTTACTGAGTTTAGCAGAAATGGCAAGTAATGTCTGGAGTGCCTATTAAAGTGCAGGTCATTTGTTTGATAGTGATTATAGGGCATATTATTAAAAATGTGCATTCACAAAATGGTAACAATTCTAGCTTTATACAGATCCACACAGAAAAATAAAACTTTTAAATTGCGGAGATTATATACCCAGTAAAATATTTATTGTTGCACAATGTATTTCTAACTGTGTTGACTACTCTTCAGTAAGATGCTACGTAAATGAAAAATTAACCACTGTAGAACAGAAAAGAGTTTAAATCCTGAAGCAAGTCCCTGTGCATACAAAATAGCTTTGTCCTGGACAATATAATGTGGAAATACTTCAGTGAAGTAGTAGTAGGATACTTGACAGCAAAACAAAGCCTAGACCAGCACCAGAATTGCTAAATTAAGAAGCTGCATGCCAGCGTGGGCTGGTCTGAATTAATGATTATGAAGGGTACACGTGAAGTGAGGGGAAATGATGAAATTTCGCTGATATTTTAGCTGCATCTCAGCAATCTGAGACATAAGTCTGCTGCTGTTGTGTGGTGAAATTCAAGAGAGATAATAAACTTCCAGATTAAAATTTCTTTTCATATTTAAGTAATTAGTGGGGAAAAAATGATTGCCTTCCTCACTTTCTGCTTTAGAAACCTCTCTGGTGAAATCACCCTTCAGCCTGAAATGTTACTGTATAGAGGATTACATTTTTAGTGTTAATCAGAACATTTCACTCAAACAGTAATCTCAGAATTCGTTCTCCTCATTGATTTTGTTACTTTCTCTTTCAAAAACTCAGTGTTAGCAGACTGCCTTTCAGACGTTTGAGAAATGACAATTTCTCTCTTGTTTGTTCTGGGAATGATTTTTAAAAAATAGCTACCTCACTTTGCTGTCTGCCTAAAACACTTAAATGGAAGCCAAAAGTACCAAATTATCATCCTTCTGCTACTGAAGTAACCTAAGAGATGCCAGTTAAACCCCAACAGGGATGGGGACCTCGCCATCCAGAAATTGCCTCGTTGGGGTGTGCTCTCCTGTGAGGACTTAATTAAAACGCTGAATTGGTTTTCTTGAGTTTCTGCCACAGCACAGTACCTGACAGCACTGACCAGGTAATGCTTTCTTTTTTTGTACTTTTAAAGTAAATCTGGAATTAAGGATTTGCATAGGGTGTTTTGTGGTGGTTCTCAATCTCATAGATGCCTCCAGCTGGGTAAACCCCATTTACTACTGGCAGTTGAAGTAAGTTCTATATATCCTCATTCTTCACTGAGAACAGACCAACACTGTAAACTGTCCTGTATCTTACAGGACTTGAAAGTAAGATCACCATCTCATGTCCTTCCCTTAGCTCAAAAGGTGATACTTTATAACATAAAGATTACACAGAACCAAGATAAACAGTACTACAAAAAGTAATTTCTCGGTGCCTGTTTCTTAGAGTCAATCACATTTAATCTGTTGAGACCAAACTATGAGCTACTTGAGCACAGAGAATGCATTTTAATTTCTTTATATTGAATGGTGCCTGGTGAACAGAAGTCATTCAATAAACGTCTGTTGAAAGACCAAAGAACAAATGAATGAATGCACATTGCTCTTTTTTATATTCCTCAGCTCAATATGGTAGTTCAGAGTATTATCTTAGGAGTATAATTTTGAAAGGGCAAAGGGGAATGTTATAAATAGTGGCTCGTATCTCTTTTTGAAGTAAAACTTAAAAAAACTGGCACTAGAAATAGGGTCAAGAGACTTTATAGAAAATGATGCATTTGAACTAAAGGATTTATCTTTGAAACACGTAAAAAAAGCTCGTAAAAAAAACAACAACATGGTTTTGAGCTTGTCAAATTTGGTGTTTTGCCAAATGCTTATCATCTGTAGCCATCACTTTCTTGTCTTGCAAAGTGAAGATTCTCTTCCCACTCCTTACAAATGGAAGAGGCTACTTATGCTTATCCATCTACAGGAAAATTTCATGTAGAAACAATGTATGTATGATATATGTGAACAGAATTGAGACTTTAGAAGAAACTACTACATGTTAGTCCTTTTAGAATATTAGAAAGTACACTCTTTTGCTTCTAAACAAAAACAAACATAAAATAACAGAGCAGTGGAAAATCATTTCCTTAACTCATTACCAGAATAGACATTCCAAGAAAATCCCAATAAATAAACAAACCAGGCTCACATCTGGCCTCAGGACCCTGAAAAAGTTGATGGCAATCTTTCTGATATAATACATTAATTACGTAGAAGCAGTTCTTGCTTTTATCAGTCTGTCTTACAGGGAACAGCATTAGGACTACTTACTAAAACACCAGTGGCATGAAGTTCCTGATAAATATCACCATAAACTACAAGTACAGAAACTTAAATACGAAGTAAAGAAGTTGGGATAAGGAATTAGGTTACTCTCCTGTTGTAAACTCAGTCACTGTTTTCCATTGCCATTGCCTTTGTCAATCTCTTTCAAAAACTGGCTTTCCACAGCAGGGAGAAAAAAAATTTCCAGTTTGTAAAATAAGGGGCTTGTACTAGAGTCACTTTTCATGTCTAAATATCTTCTGAATTCCCTTAAAAATCAACTCCATTTCTCTTCTTTAAAGAAATAAATTCTAAGATGGGAGTTATCTGTGTGAGAACAGTGTCCAGTACAGTTCTTAAGACAGAGTAGGTACGTAATATATTTTTTGTGGTTATACTGAATCTTCAATAGATCTTCCAAATAGAAAGGGTAAATAATTTCCCAGTGTTTTAGAAAGCAGTATTACTGTTAAAAAGGGAATTTAGGGGGAAATACACATCTCACACCTTGCCTTATTTTAAATACCATAGTGTAACAATGAGGATGCAAAGTAGCTCATGAAACTGATTTTTAAGTTTCTGCTTCTACAATAGTCTTTAATCATGTAGAAAAATTATGTTAAAATGTCCTTCTAATATTGAGTAACAGCTGTGCTACATATTCTGCTACTACTGGCAATTCATAAATTAAAATAACTGGCAATTTTGCACAAATTTATGTAAGCAAATGTCTGGTCAATGTGGAATAGGATGTTAAATCATAAACATTAAAGAAGTTTTCTTAAACCAAAGACCAGCTCATTAATTTCAATGGCTTAAATACATGGTTAAATAAACCATCCAGTATGTGGAGAAAATTTATATTTTTTCTTTTTAAGAAATATGAACAGATTAGCCTTCATTCACTATTGAAATTTTTGTGACTGCCAGATGATAGTGAAGGGCAACAGTATATCTCAAAATTAGACAAGCTACTTCCCCTCCCATATACAACATCTCAGAAGTTGTGCTTTTAAGAAGCTGCCATATATGAAAGCAGTCACTGATTTATGTGCTTATCTCTAAATTTGGGGTGCTCACTGCATGTACTGAACTCTATTATGCTCTATTTGCACAATTCTCTGTTAACATTCATTTCTGCAGGCAGGGTCAGTAGCCCTCCCCCTCTTTCATGATATATTTCAAAAAGTTTGTACATACAAATGGTATAATTTTGATGGGGGGGGTGGAAGGAAATGGATATGTGGAGGGTGAAGAGAAAATTCTGATTGTCATACAGTAGAAATGACCTACTTTGTAAAGACAAATCCTTGACAAAGACCTGAGACAAATTCTGATTGTCACTGAAACCCAAAAAGGAAGCAGTTTCCAGTAATTCTGCTTTAAAATGATACATTAAATTCAGGCAGGAAAGTGTTTAGGCTGACTTCAGACTTCTTAAAAGGTATGTTCGATGTCAGAAGTCAAAGCAGCAATTTCTATAAGGTTCTAAGGGAATGTGTAGCCCGAAATATTCCACGCAGATAAATATGAGTCAAGGGAAATGGCAACCAAAAATATTCTCAAAGATCATTCTGTGAGTATTTCTCATATAAAGAAAACAAAATCATATTCTCCATATATATCTGAAGAATATGTCTTATGAAAGCTACTGAAAACTCAAGAATTGAACCTCACGGAATGGAGAAGCCACTGTAAAAGAACTGAAACTGACATCATTTGAATAAAAACAAGATTATTCCCTGCAATAATTAAGGTTGCAACATAAAAGTAAACATAAACTTAATAAAAACGTAGTATGTAATTTTAGTATATATCAGGTATTATTAACACATGTCAAAAATTTTAAAAACAGATGTGGGAATAGTTAGTACAAAGCACTTAATATCTCTCATAGTACAGATTAATTGACATTATGATTGAAAAGATGCAATTAAAGGGGCCTCCATGGAGGCACAAGGGTTAAGTCTCAGCACTATCAAGCTATCTGCAGCCACTGCACTCCAAGTTCTATCCCCAGCCAGGGAGATTCCCACATGGGACGGCAGACTTCTCCTATCGCACCCTCTGCTCCCCTCAGCAGTGTATTTCAGTAGATCTGCCTGTTCCGCTCCCCACTCTGTCTCTGGTGAATCCTCTCACCCCCCGCACCTCTGGCCTATACCCCAGCTCTTGTGTGCACAAATAAATAAAACTCAAAAAAAAATGCAATTAAAAATGGCAACTCAAAAGCCATGTTTTCCCTAATTTCTTAAGATTAGATAGCTCTACTGTGAAATAATTACCTTTGAGGTAAAAGAAATATGTTTAAGGTCAGCAATCCTTTCTCTTATGTCTTATGAAATTTTTCATTGTTAAATAAATTTCATTGTTTAGAATAGTAATATAGATGCATAAGTGGTGGGTGTGGTGTGGTAACATGAACCTGAAGGGGTGGGATCCTTTATTTCTGAAACACAATGTTTCAAAACCACAGTTATCTTAATAAAAATATTTTTAATTTATCACTTCAAGTCTTGGTAAACAGAGCAATTCCTCTTCACCTCTATCATTTGGGGTTTTCTTGTTTTTCCTTATTTAAGTTTTATTTTTCTTCTAAAGTAAAATTGCATATACCATGATATAAGTTTCAGATTTTTTTTCTTTTTTAGTTTTGGATATGTCTATTGGTTACTATCACAAGAGATGAGGAATTAGTTCATATATACTATCCCCTCCTTCCCTGATGTATAAACAATCATTGTCGTTTCTGTCATTAATAGTTTTTCTATTGGTCACTTCTCCCCTGGTCTCAGAAAACAGAGTTCTGAGTTGATTTCCTCTTCAGTCTTGTTTGATACGCACACAACACTTGATATGATTGAAAAAGTAGAGTATCCTTTCTTTTCTTGGGTACTTACAGTTTTATCATATCTGTCTTTCACCCTTATGTTATAAAAAATAGCACTAACATCCTGAGTTTGGGTGTGGTTATTTTGGCTATTCCAATTTATTGAGTTTTCTTTTTTTTTTTAAAGATGTATTTATGCATACAAGCCATGGTAGAGGCCAGAGGTGTGGGGAGGTGAGAGGATTCACTAGAGACAGAGTAGGGAGCAGAACAGGCAGGTCTACTGAAGTACAATGCTGAGGGGAGCAGAGGGTGTGACAGGAGAGGTCTGCTGTGCTATGTGGAATCTTCCTGGCCGGGTATCAAACTCGTGCTGCAGTGGCTCTGGATAGCTTCACAGTGCTGCTACTTAAACGGCTGCGCCACCAGAGAGGACCTTATGGATTTTCATATAAATTTTTTAAACAGCTTTCCAACTTCTCACCACTGGGTGATGGTGAAATTCTGATTAACTCTTTCACTAGACCTCCTCTAAGTTCACCCAAAGGCAGGGGTCACTTCATTACCCTGAGGTGGGGGGTGAAAGTACAGGCTCCCTATTTTGTTTTCTCTGATACCACCCTAAAAGGTGGTATTGGGTTCCTTTTGCAGCCTTACTTTCCATTTAGTCTTGCTGGCATGGGTGGTATTCAGGCCACACTATTTTCTGCGCTATTTAACTGAAGAAGGGTAGTTACTCTCACATCAGGCTGGTATTTTTCTGGTTTCTTTGGCTAGAAAGAGCACGACTTGTCTACACCCTAACAGTTCATTGTTTTATCTGTCTAAGCAAATCCTCTGGCTTGGAAGCAATAGAAAATAAAGAAAATAGGTATGTAGGAGAAGAAAGATGTACATCTCAGAGTCCAATTTAGATGAAGCTAGTATCCAATATTTCAATTAAATTAATGTGACTACTTCTGTTTCCAACCAAAAGAATTTCTAGTAGTAGTATCAAATAGCTTTAATAAACAGTTGTTAGTAAACTTGCAACTAATATTTATTAATGTTTGTCAACTACTGATATTAGCTAATATAATGTCACTACAATACTTTAGCAATGCTAAACATATTACATAAATTAGCTTCTCAGGAGAGGGTCTTGATAGGAAGATCAGGAGGGGTACACAGATGATTGCTAATAAGAATGAGCCTTTGTACCCTCCAATTATTATAATAATATAACACAGAGTCTATTGGTTGTGATGCCTATGAACAGACATCATTTAATGTGAAGAATTTTAACTGATTTTTCAGTCATTTTCATTTTGACAAACGGCTGTTTCATTTTTTTTCCATACTTAGATCACATTTAATCTTTCTCCATTCTCTCTCTGTACTCCCCTAGAACCATAAGCCTATAACCAAGAGTTTGCCATTGCAATTTGAGGATAGGAGAGAGGTAGACAGGGAGGGGTCCAATGGACTAAAGTGGGAGCTGTGTGAAGGGCATGCTGTGGTAACATACATCTGAAGAGCTGTGAACTTATTGTACCTCTGAATCACACAGACCGGTAAATGTTACCTCAATAAAAAAATAACACAAGGAAAAAAAAGAGTGAAGTGGCCAACCAGTAAGTGAAAATAAGAAATCTACAGAATCAAGTTCCATTTGGTGGCCACATCTATTCCGTCTACACAACTATGAACAGTCCGTTCAAAGGTAAAGCTTCATCTGTGGAGATCCTCTGAATCTGGGGTGCCTCATTTAATTTTTAGTAACCTCATTTGCAGGAATTGAGTATCACAGACTTTCTTATATTTTTCCAAACCATAATACACTGGAAACAAACCACAAATAAACCAAAATAATTGCTGTCTTCCCCTTTTTTCCTAGGAAGCATCTTCCTACTGCTAATAATGCAAACTGCTCCTGATTTATAGCTTCAAATACTTTAGGTAATACGAATAACTTCAGGGTCAGTAGTGCCTGCAGAGCAAAGCCTTGTTAATCAGTCAAAATGATTTCATGTGTTTTCTCAGCAGCATCAGAAAGGGCAAAGGATTTATGGCTGATACCATTTTATGTGCCACTATGGTGTACAATATTGTCATCATGTGTTAAAAACAGCAATGGTCTTCATTGATTTTAATCATAGTCATCCCCGCCTCACTCTCCCCCATTTTTTTTAAAAAGATAAAAGAAATCTGGAGGCATTTTATATTGTGAGTGAAAATACTTTTCGTCATTATAAGTTTTTTAATGCTTTTATAGCCAACCAAGATAAAATGCCACTTCTCACAGATCATATGTCTTTCTCACTAAAACTCCAACTGGAGACACTTGAGGATATTGAAATAAGAGCATTTTAAAGTGGAGGGGGTTTTTATAAATAACCACCACTGAAGAGAGTTATTTGCCTCATTTTTCCAAGAGTATTTTGTTTGTGTAATTTTATTCAAGAAAGAACTTACATTTTACATGGTGATTCATTCACATATCAGAAATTCAATAAAAATCCCATAGCCAAGAAGATAGACTTACAGCAAAGGAGCAAAGGCAGGATAAGCTTAAATGGAAAGATGTCAGAGGAGATCAGATGCCCCTCCATCACCTTCCAGTGAGCCAGATGTGCTTCCCCAATAGGGCTGCTTTAGGAAAAGAAAGAGGTAGGCCCTCATCCACAGCCGTCTCCTTATGAAAGGAATACATTCATTCATTCAATAAATCATGATATTTTTTCTTCAACAAACACGGAATCACATCTACATACCAGGTACAGCCCTAGAGTAACATGTCAAAGGCTTCCATTTTAAGGTGTCACAGTCTACTGAGGATAAATTAAATAATAACAACATTAATAATATTTGCAAACTCAGGTAACCTAGAAGAGGTAGGGGTCAGCTCGGTTTATGATGGGTGAGTGGTGAACAGATCAGGTTTCACAGAAAAGCCTTCGCAGGAACACTGTATTATTCACTGCAGTGTCCTCAGTACTTAGCCCAGTGCCCAGCAGGCAGCTGTAACTGACACAAACATGGACACTTTCTGTTTCATGGACACCTCCCCACTAAAAACATGCCATGTAATTCTCCTACCTTGATCCAAATGTACCAACATTTTATTGAACTAACCATAATATCCTATCCACTGCTTGGTTCAGGAAGAAACATATGACCCAAATTGGAAAAACTAGCGTTTTTCCCTGTTACTCGTTTATTCTTTTTAAAATTTTAGTTGAACAAAGCCCTTTATTTTCATGTTTCTCACGGCCCACACCCATCACCTAGCATGGTGAGAAAGACTTAGAGGATTCTTAATTTATATTTGTTGAAAACTGGGTATATGCTTGTGAAATTTTTAGATGTGAATCTGGAACTTGTAGTAATTAGGTTCCATATCTCATGGAGAAGAGCATTCTAGGAAAAGATGTTGAGAGGCAGACAAAAAGTGGGAAGAAAGAAAATTCTAAAGACATGTATAGGTCCAGTCTTGCCATCCCTAATACCACTTAACTTCTTGCTTTCCACACACAAAAGTGTCAATAAACTAATTCAAGCTATTCACACATGACACAGTCCTAACATCTTATTCAATAAGCGCTGGTTGAGCAAATGACTAATGATTGAATAAATGAATTAGTGAATGAGCAAATGAAGCTCATGTCAGTACAGGCTACAGTAAGGATGAAACAAGCAGAACTGCCACAGCACAGTATATTGAATATGGTATTCTGGTCCATAGTACATTAACTTTCACATATTTTATTGTGTGCATTGTAGAGGCCAGAAAGTAATAACCACCTTTTCCCAAATTTTCTTAAAGCCAGATGTCAGCTTGGGAATTAGGTTCAGCCAATGGATGATATACAAGTATGTGAGGCTTCAAAGGATAAAGTATGGATGGGCATATTTTTGCTTCTTATGGTCCTGGTAATTACGGTCGGAGACATGTGTTTGGAATCCCCAGTCTGGCCAAAAGCTTCCTAGGTGTGAGAGAGATGTGGTGACATGAGGGGTGGTAGCAGCTTCCTTAATCAGACTCACAGTTTGAAATGGCATGCCCTTAAAATAGTAGTCTGAAGAGGTTTTCCAGAATTCTTCCCCTCTTGTTCTTCCTATAGTGTTTCACCACTGAGTTCCTTTCTGTTAAAACACTGAACATTATCTGCCCTCCTAAGTGATGAGTATGATATATTTGGGGTACTCTAAAAAAGGTTAAGTGAGGTTTTAATGAAGTGGTGCTCAAGTGAGGTGAGGAGAGCAACTTTGTCCCCCAGAGAATATCTGGCAATGTCTAGAGTAATTTTCCTTGTCAAAAGTTGACAGGGTATTGGTGCCCATCTGACATCTAATGGTTAGATGCTGAGGTGAATATCCAACAGTCACAGACAAAGGCCACACATCAAGATTATCTAGCACTAAGTATCAATATTGTGATACTGAGAAATTTTATGCTGAAGTAAGATTTCAAAGCGGTAGCTAGAGGATCAGGCATTTAGTGTTGGACGGGACCAACTCAGAAAGAGTCACATGTAATAATAAAGATATGAGCACATCTTTCATTCTCTGACAGTTCTCAACTGGCTTTTTACCACATTTGGGAGGTTTAAGGCTCTAAATTCCGGGTTTCAATGCATACAACTGAAAATATTGCACTATTTTAAGTTATAAATATAGTCGATATATATAGTCTATATATAAAAATATAGACTAGTTCCAAAGATTTACCTGGCTGTAAGATAACAGCCTGTGACCTTAGAAAGAATTGTTTATATGCATTACAAGCCACTGTAATCATTACATTATCAGAAATGTCTCTAATCTAGAAGACCTATGGAGAGAATTCACACATGCTATCACTTTGTAAGTTGTTCAGAACTGGTACACATATTTATTAAACAATCTATGAAAGGACTTTGATTTTAATTCTTACCAGATAGCTACTATGTTCTGAAAAATTAAAAGATTTACAGCATCCAAGAGCAACAAAACCAAGAAGATAGCGTAAAATGCCTCATATATTTATTTCAGTCCTACAATTTCTCAGTGAACACAGATGAGCACATCTTGAAGGGATTTGAGACTACCCTGATTGTTTACCATGAAAATCATTCAAGGGTTAAAAGAGAGCTCCCCTTTGATTCTCTCCTCTCTATCCCTGGAGTGGACTACAGAATGATTCAACACAAAGAGGGACAGGGCAGCTGAGATCAAGAGATTTAAGAAGCTACAAATAAAAACTGCAATAACAAAAAAAAGCATATCAAAAGTGAACTTTTAAATATTCATTTTGAATGTGTGTTCTCCTGTTTTCTGTGTGGTGCAGATGGCTCGGGGATTCAGGGCAAACAAAGCAACCATTTCTGCATAGTCTTAGCTACTCAGCCATAATAGCCAAAGGCCCAAAGCTCCAGAGCTTTGAAATGATTCCACTACATCCCTTTACCTCCCAAATTCCATCCAATCTATGGAGCCTCTGTCATAATAAGGGTGAAAGGGCAGTAGGAAATGTGGGTTCTCTTTGCATTAACATCCTCAGGAGCTTTTATCATTGGAGATCGACCTTTTCAATTTCTTATTTTTTTTTTATTTCATAGTTCATTTATGACAGCCAGATGCTTTTGAAAGGAAAGACGGTACATAGACTTATTTCTTGAATATTCTGATCCAAAAATTTTAATTAACAAAATTAAGCAAATGGAAAATTGTGCACATTTTAATCAAGTAGAATTTGTTAACTGATTGCAGGGAATGGTCTGAGTTATTTAACTTTAAAAAGTAACCTGTTTGTTTGTTAGACATGGGGGTATGACCTCATCACACAGAGCTTATTCTCTGCATAATGGTTTGGAGAAAAGAAAAAGCCAAACTGCATCATCTTTCTGCCTGTCTTATTGCCAGGGAGAGCTAATACTCATACAGTATAATAAAAATAAAACTATTTAACTTCGTCTTTGAACAATCAAAAATAATACACAAAATGGAATCCAAGTAAAAAGCTAACAGCTTTTTCTGTAACAGGAGATAATTTTGCCTTTTACAATGTGTCAGAATAATAGACAAGATTCTTCATTCTACAGATATTTGATTGAATGCCTACTATGTGCCAGGCACATTGCAGTGCTCCAGAAACATGGAGAAAGCAGGAAGAAAATGCCTTTGTTCCAAGTCTTGTAGATAAGATAAACATTACAATAAAAGTTTGTTTATTTCATATAGAAAAGAGTTCCAAGAAAAATTTCAGAGACCACATTACCACGGGTTAGGAGATATCAGGGAGGATTTTATGGAGATAGTGGTGTGAAAAGAATCTTGAAGAAATGGATGAATTTGAACTGAGAGTAATGAGAGTGCTTTTTGTAGATAAGAGTCAGTAATACCAAAAGAACAGACGCCAGAAAGGAAACGGACAGGTACACAAACGAGTAGGTAGCTGGTTTAGCCGTAACTAATGAAACATAAAAGGACCTCATAAAAAAATAAGTCTGGAAAGTTTACACCAGGAAGGAACATCTAGACTTAGGAGGACTTTCTGAACCCTACAGTTTAATTCCTTCATTCTACAGTTGAAATGACCAAGACGCAGAAAGAGGAAATTACTTACACAAAGTGATACAGAAAGGTGGTGATTACAGTGATTACAGTGGTTACAGTGGTGATTACAGATGAATGAATTTGTGTTCCCTACATGTCCATTCCAAGTGTGGCATCTTGTAGAGTAATCTGACTGTTCTTAAACGGCAAAACAAGAAGAGTGTACTAATTATGAACTTTGGTAAATCTTAAAGAAACAGTAAGATCTTTGATAGCGGAAATGTTATCACTGAGAACGAATCTTAGGAGACATAGAAGGAGCAGAGTCAAAGAAGCATTTTGTAGAGATGTGAAGGACAGAGTTTTTAAACCGAGATTAACCTTCCTAAAGCCTAGTCTATGCATAGACATAAAAATCACATTTAACATAATTCTTTAACATAGCTTCTTCAGCACGGCATTAGCAAAACTATTGAAGGAATCAAAGACCTTTAGATAGAAGGTATTTGTATTCGACCTAAATTAAAACTGTAACAGTTACAAAATATAATTTCAGTCCAGATCAAAATTATTTTCAAATATAACTGAATGTCTACTTTGTTTTTAATGTCAAAAGTTAATTCCCTTATTTCTCCTCATTGTTATGCTTTGCAAAAGCAGATAAATCAATGTTTCATGTGAGACATTTCCCCCCTAGAAATCCCCAGACATTTTCTTAATTCACATACCAAATTCAATTACTCATGCCCATGCCTTGCTTCTCTTTTGAAGACACAATATCTAATGAAATATATTAATAAACATTTATTTTAGGTATAACTGAAATGAACATTAAAAGGTTTCAAAATGTTTAGACTGTCATTTCCACAAGAAATCTTGAGATAATAAAAAAATTCATCATTTTAATAGATATCATCTATTAATGACCTACATCTGTGAGTGCTTGGCATTCATTATTTCACTTAGTCCCTAAAACAAGAGTATGACATACAAACTGCTATTATCTCATTCAAAAGGCCAAGTTGCCCCAAATCATAACCAGGTTTCATGTGGGTTCAATTTCCTGTTCCACCCAACCCATTGTCTCAGTGCCCCCCATCAAGTGGGGAATACTGGGGGTTGTTCAAGGAGAAGAATAATACTTGTCAGCTGGGATAGAGGGGATTTAATGGGAGGAAATGAGGAAACTTTGTGAAAATGACTGATGGTGAGAAAGATCATGGAATGTTCAAGAATTAAAGAGACGTAATATGACTGGAAGAGGGGGAGGAGCATGTGAAAAACCTGGACAGGGAGCTTGCAGCACCTTCAAGGAGAGCCTGGTCAGTCATATTTTGAGAACATGCATTTGGTGATGGGTTGTGCAAATAGTATAGTGGTTAAGGTCATAAATTTAGAAATAGGAAGATCTACGTTCAAAATCCACTTTCCCTCTCTGGTTATCTAGCTGAGCAACTTAAGAGTTACCTAATTGTATAAACAATAATTTCTTCTATAAAATGCATTCAGAGCAGTTGTCTTAAAGGTTGGTGGTGATTAAGTATAATAATACATATAAAACAGTTATCATAAGATACACATAATAAATGCTCAAAGTGTAGCTGAGTATCACTGTATACTCTTTTATTATACTCGACCTGTTATCAGAAGCCTGCTATGATACATGCAAAAACATCTTTCACAAACTATCAATAGACCCTCATGAAGAAATTCTACACCAGAAGGAAACCGGTGTTGCACTCATCAAACGTTATTCCCCGTTTCCCATTTCATGCAGCCAGTAGTAATTCACTAAACAAAGACTGTTTCAGACACTAACCCAAGCATTGCAGATGTACAGATCATTAAAATGTTTCTTAACCTGGAGGACTTTGTGTGATCAAGTGGTGTAAGAAAATGGTGGCTGCCGCTGTGTGCTTCCACCTTGTGCCGGGGGAAGGGGAGCAAAGCCATATATTGGGCATCTTCACATTCCAGGGGAAGTATGAAGTGCTTCTGTGCTTTCTGATCAGATTTGAGTTCTTATTAGAAACTTTCTCTAATAATAGAGAAGGAAAACAAGCTAAGAATAATCAAATAGTTTGCCCAATTCACATATTTATTAATATAGTGATTTATCAAATTGTCCCTTTAAACCCAAGCTCTTTTCAATGACAGTCTTTCCTTCCCAAATCTTTGGATTTAGGAACTAAGATTCCCTGTGAGAACTGTTTACTAAGGCAAAGGAAGCTGCCAGCAGAGTAGAGAATGGAGACAGTGGCTGAAGAGGGTATAAAGCTGTGGAAGGGATTTTGTCTTTTCTTATTAGATCTCTCCATAACAATGAACATTGCATCTCTTCTTCCTTTATAAAAACATAGTATTTGACCATCCTATCTCACACTCTGAAGTTTTCTCATTTGCTGCTTATTCCTTAAACGTTAGGTTTCCTTGGTACCCTGAATCTATGCTCCAGTAACATGACTTACCTGTAATCCTATAAGCAATCCTATTTAATCTTTCCAGGTGCATTTGGATGCTGTTGTCATTATTATCACTTTACAGGTGAAAAAAACCTGAATGAAGTTCAGAGGAGGTAATTTACCTGCCCAAAGTCATAAGTGATGGGTAGAATATTGGGACAAAGAACGGGCTGACAACAAAGCTCTTATGTGCTGTCTGCTACACCAAATTTTCAGAATCTGTAATACATAAAATTAGGCACAGGTCATTTACTTGAGATTTTCAGGACTTAGACTGGTCACCATGGCATGTAACTTGTCTAATTCATGGAAGGTTAGTCCTCAAATGGCACAGGTTACCTATTAGGGGAGGTCAGAACTTGGAGTTTCTGTTCAAGCTAGTTCTAGAAACAGACAGAATTTGTAGATACTCAATTAAAAGGTGAAACAGTTAAATCTAAATAGCCAGCAGTATGTCTCCACATAAAAACAGACCTAAGTTCCAGGCTAATGCAAACCCTAATTCTTGAAAGAAGAATGAAACAAAAGATACCAGTATGCTCACTGCCTATCGAATATACAGACTGTTTATAAATCTGCCACATGTTATAAATCTATCAGTTGCTTGAAGTTCTTTTGACGAGGACAAAATTACCAGTTCATCAAATGTTTCACCAGCCTTCTCCAACACCTCAGTGTAATAAATGAATGAAAATCTAAACCAACTCCCTGCCTCACGTGTACTGTTGTATAGATAATGATACCACCGCCATCTCCTGAATTCCTCCCACACATATTCCTTTTGTTTGGTGAAGACAGAACATGATAAGTGAGTAGTAATACGTGGAGTTCAGTGGGTCACTGCAATAGGCTACAATTGTCTTTCTTGGTTTCTGTAGTAAAGATTAGAATAAAACAGGGACTGTTTCCAGTGATAGAATTAAGACCTCTTTTGAGAATAAATCCTTCTTTACTTTGCCTCCTTTCAAGTGCATAAGAAGAGCTGCTAGACAAGTTTATTTAATCACTTGGAATACGTCATGTTAACTCAAGGAAGAAGCAAAGTGCCTGAAAAGCCAGGATAAACTGTGCATAACTTTTTTTTTTTCCCCTCACAAAGTCTGGTTCCAATAAAAACCATCTTTACTGCCTGAGGCTAATGTGTAAGTTAGTGAGAGATTATGGTCTGGTTTTTATAGCATTTTATGTAGTATTTGACAATCCATAGGGACCTTGCCTGTTAGTCCTTTACAAATATAAAATGTAATTTTAAATTTCACTTCATCATGGTAATAGGCTATATAAGCTTTCTTCTAAAGTCTACAGACCATCTTGTCACCTTGGGGAGCCTCAAACAACCTGACTTAATCGCCTCTCGGTGACGCATTGTACCCTGCTCACTCTTTTGAAAATATATAAATCCTAATTATTTTTAAAGCCCTTTTCTAGAAAATGAGGTTGATTTTTTTATATTCACTCAGGCCAAGCATACACAGAAAAAAACAGATAGGAAGAGAATCTTTGTCTCTGAAGGATTACATTATTTTCATATATTCTTTCCTGGGCCCCTACTTCCAATTTGTAGTAAAGCCTTTTGGATTGAGAAATTTGCTTCAGGCAAGCAAACAACTGGCCAGAACCCTAATGGGGAAAATAAACAGTGACAGTTGCTTATATTATGATGCTATATAGGGGCACTGTAACTACTGAGGCACATAACCATCTCCTGCACTAGCCAATATGGCCAGTAAGTTGCTAGATAGATGAAACTAGTTTGTTAACATTTTATAGACGAGGAAAAAGTGACTCTGAAAAACTGACTTGCTCAAGATCTCAAGGCTAACTCTTGACAAGAATTGACATTGGGTCTTTCTGTCCTTAGATAACATTTCTCTATCATACCGCACTGCCATTTGCCTGGTTAAATAACTTCCATCACTCCTCAAAGGTCATATCTTGCCTCTACTGGAGCCATTTCTCATTTAATCATATAGTCCAGTTAACCACAAAATGGTCTTTACTGTTTAGTAGTTAACACTAAAGTATTTGTTATTGCTTCCTACATGGTACTCTATGTTGGGTATTGCCATGGCACTTCCCCTGGAAGCGTTTAAAGCCTAGGTAGGATAGTCCCTGTGCAACTATCACTGCTCTTAGCCAATAGTCCAGGACCATGGTGGGTTTAAGTTAGATTCCTCCCAGGGGTCGAGGAATGCCACAGTCCAGTCCCGGAACTTAGATAAGCTGTTTCTTGAAACCTGAGGTTACTAGCCCAGCATTTGCTCCACAATTGCTTCACAGTCTCCTGTACTGCTGACTCTTAAGCATCATTTCGCCAACTTAAAACTTGTACAATTAGAATTCCACCCCATTGAACCAAGCTCAGTTTCAGAATGTCAATACCTCAAAACTCAGTGAGAGCTGTTCCAGAGTTTCAAAAACAGATTTCTAATAAACACCTAATAGACTGATGGAAAGAACTCTTATTTTTTTTTTAATTTGCTTCTTTAAATGTGAATGCCGCTGAATATTTCCGTAAAGATAATTACATATGGCAAGACAGAAAAACTTTTGAAAAAAAAAATTCCCTTGAATATGTGCCTGAATTCATTTACAACTGTTGCTGCTTTAAGCACTTCAGGCAGAATAAGTGGATGGCACTAAACAGCTTAGCTGCAATTATTATGGAATGTCTGAGGTATAATTTCCCCTGCGGTTTTGTTAGGCGTACAAAATTCATAATTCTGATTTGTGGCAGGTACTTATTACCCATCACAGGTGGGGATATGCAAATATTATTCTAGTAGGGGTGAACAGCCTTTATTTCAGTATTCAGCTATTAACGAGATTTGTGAGTCTGGTACTCTAGGGCCATTTAATTAATTAGATGGTACAGATAAAATATAAATTGTTTTGTAGGCTACACAATTCCTGTCCTAGGAGGTGTAAAACTGAGGCTAAATGAACTTAGTGTAGATTGATTTGTTGTTTTTTATATAGCTCCCAGTAAACGTAAATCCTGCTCATTATTTTACAGTATTAATTCCACCCATAATCCTTATATTCCTCAGAATTTCATTAAAGTAGAAGTTATTTATTTCACTATTTTGCTAAGTGACTTTATTACTTAATCTTCACGTTTATAGCAGAAAGCATACCCTATATATGAAAAGAATATATTTATAACAAATTTTTTGAAAATTTCCCATGTTTTTCAGTAAGAACTCTGTGTTCATTTATAATAGTATATATGCTGAAATGACATCTACTAAAATAAGTCCTGGGGAATTGAAAAATTTTAAGAGTTTTATTGGAGTTGGTCAAGAGCTAATGCAACTTACACAACTACTTGCATGCAAGGAGAGTAATTCCCCATGTATTTGATTCCATGGAGTTGAAAACGTTGCAGTTATATGATAATGGCAAATAAGTTTAACTTTTACTTTGCTTTCATATGCTTGACCTACCTATGCCATGATGAGAAGAATTTGGGAACTTTAGTGGACATAGTGGGAAAAGGCACTGTGATTGATTAGCAATGTCTGCCATGGTTACATATCATCACAGAGTGGTGCTCTTTGTGGTAGATATTTACCACCTTTGGTTTATTGCTTTGGTACCAACTATTTAAAAGCCTTTAGTCATATTTTTCATTACCCTTAATCCAACAACTAAGAACAAAGACTAATATATTTCATTTCCAACAGAAGATACTTGATTAAAGTAATAAAATGCATAGCAGTCCCATCTTCTAATAAAAATCTTAAAATATTTAGTACAATTTTATTTTGAAACTAGAAGATAATTGTATAAATAAGTGACTGGATATTGTTTCTGCATTAAAATTGGAATGACCTTAAATTGTACTTTGGGGTGCATGCTAATTTCTTTCTTCTGACTTTCAGGATTTCATATAAAATTGAAAGTGGGGCTGACCATAATTCTCTGAGCATTATTTTCTATCTACTGCCAGACTCCCTGCACTTTCCATTTCTTTTTATTTCTTAATGAAAAGCAAGCATAGTTCTCAAAAGAACTATACTTTTAACACCTCAACTAAATAAAAGGAGGGGTACAGAAGAAAATGCAAAAATTGGAGAACAATTTCCCCAAGGGATTTAATAACCACATTTAAAATAATTGCAAAAGTAGAAGCCCACACATCACATTGACAACCTTGAATGCAAAGAAAAATACTTAAATGTGTAAACCTGAGAGCTCTGTGTTCCAGGTCAGCTTTCAAAAAATATGTTTTCAAGCATCTTCTGTTTATCTACATAAAAAGTCAGGAAAGATACATTTATTAATTTAAAAAAGAGATTTATAAGGTGTTACAACCAAGAATGCTACATCTCCAAGGAGAAAAAATTAAATGAAGGGTGATAATTATTCAGATTCAAAACATGTTATAGAAGCCGAGCTAAAACTTACAAATGAGAAAGTACCAGCAAAAAAAAAAAAAAAAAACAACCAAAAAACACACCACACAAAAACTGAATTAATGACAACAGAATTACATAGTAAAATAATTGGTCAAAATAATGCTACTAAAATATATAAGTTGTATATACAGATAATAATTAGGTGTCCCATTAAATTCATTTGAAGTGAAATTCTTTTGCATTTGCAAACTTTAATAAGAGTCATAAATGACAGAATATATAATTCCGGAAATAATTGGAATTGACTACCCTAATACGATCAATATGTTGTACGTATAAATAGAAAAGCAGTAAATGAAATGAAGATGGAACAAATGCACGCAATATGAAATGTAAACATTAGTCTACGTTTTAAAAATGTTAAACCCATGAAAATATTTCGGACATACAGAAATTATACTCAGTATTATGGAGGTATCTCCAGTTTCAGACCTTTGATAACACAGTCACTAATTTTTCAGTTTGAATGTTTGGAGAAAGAGGATTATCTTCATTTTGGATCTTTATAAAATGTTAAGCCACCACATGAAAGGCATAGGACTTGTGGGTAGGCAATAAAGAGATGTGCTCTCACAACAGAACTTTTAGGTAGAGAGCAGGACTTGAACTTACCTGAGTTCAAAAAGGAGTTAAACTGGATGTATATTTGTTAAAAACCCACAGAACTGTATATCAAAACCTCGAACTTTGGAGAACTCCCTGATGGCACAGGAGTTAAAGAAACAGAGCTACCACACTATCACCAGCCACTGCAGCACGAGTTCGATCCCTGGCCAGGGAGCTGACCCACATGGCGCAGCAGACCTCTCCTGTCTCGTCTACTGCTCCCCTCACTAGTTGTATTTCAGTAGATCCGCCTGTTCTGCTCCCCACTCTGTCTCTGGTGAATCCTCTCATCCCTCAAACTTCTGGCCTATACCCCAGCTTTTGTATGCATAAATAAATAAATCTTATAAAAAACAACAACAACAAAAAACTCAAACTGTAATGTATGCAAACTAAGAGCAGGAAACATCAATCAAGATTTGAAGGGCAAATGAATTCAACCTTGTTACAAATGCATGACTTCAGTATGCACTGAAGGAAATGGGGAAAAAGGAGGCTGACCTACATAGTTTTAGAAAACAACATTTTGGCTGTATAAATAAACTTTAAAGTTAAGTACAAAATAAACTGCAAAACTAAAGATGAAAAAGCAACTGTATAGAAACATGAACTCTAGTTAGCCAATATTTTTCTCATGGAAGTACAAATTAAGAATTATGAAAGGGCTTCAGCTTAATATGGGGGTTGGATAAATAAGTAAAGGGAAGGTGAATGGTGAAGAGGCTTTTCATTGTTGGGGAAAGAAGTTACAATGAAGGAAGAGGGACAGGTTAGAACAAACTGTATTATTCTGGATCAGACTTAGAGAATTTAGTGTGACCTCAGGTTTAGCTTAATATGTTAGAGATAGCTATAGAAACAACCACAGATATGTGTATGTGTATGATATTATGTAGACTTACATTACTTACTTCTATTCATTGAAGAGCCCTACAAGCAATGACACCCCACAGGAAATGGGAACACGCAACACCCAGAATTTGGTTTCTAAATACCATTCCAATAAAAGAAACTAGAGGTTCTTAGAGAAATAATTATTTCTAATACTGATGCAGAAAAAAATAGAAGATTAGCTTGCTGTGGCAGAACTTAAGGAATAAAAAGAAATAAGAAATAAAATAAGAAATAAAGAAATAAGAAATAAAATAAGAAATAAAAGAATGAGACTTATCAAAGGGACACAGAGGCCAACTGAAAGAACTCTCAATGGCAAAAATTTAAACAATGTAAAAAACAAATATTATAACATAAGATCAATATTCATGAATACATAGTAATATAACTAAATGACAAATCTTCCTTATATGAGAACAAATAATTATCCCAAATAACCACGCTCCACAAAAGGTGGCACTCTCCTCCATCAGCCCACTTCCCCTTGAGAATAGGCCAGACTTAGGACTCACTTCCAAAGAATAGAGCATGGATAAAGAAACAGTAAAGAAACTTCAACCAAGTAATAATGATTAAGTAGTGGATCATGAACATATCAATACCTGCCGATTCTGTGCTGAGAAGGACCCTGGACAGTATTGTTTGAAAAACCTATAACCCTAGAGTAACCATAAGAAAAATATAGCAAATAAAGCAAATGTGACAGTCATTCTACAACATATCTGACTAGCAGCCTTCAAAATTGTCAGTCATGAAGAACAAGGAAAGAATCTGAAATCAACTGGAGGACATTAGAGATTCAGGACAAACAAATGCAATGTAACATCATTTGAGCAACAATATCAATGGCATTGTATTACAGTATAATCAGATTGAGTCCTGAAAGAGAAAAGGACAGGCTTCACACAACTTCTAAGGAAATGTTTACCTATATCATAACATAAGAAATTCGTAACCAGTTTTTTTGTAATGGCATATCCATTAGTAGGATGGCCAATATTTGAAAAGTCTTTCAAGTTCTTTCAAAGATGAGCTGGAAAATTCCCAGACATTTTAAGTGTTTTTGTGCAGTGGCTACTCCTAAATACTCCTGTAAACATTTAAAAGTAGAACTGAAAAGCACTGAAAGCATTTGTAGAAATCATTTTCACCCTGGGACAGTCAGTACTAACGCATTAGAAAGGCGGCTATTACAAATCTCATCAATATAGGCTCAAAAATCCAAACTGAATGTTACTCCATTTTCCTGTAGTCATATGACCAGAAAATACCCACAGAGAGACAAATACCTCACTAAGCATGGAGAAATGTGTTGAGGATAGGGGTGGTAGATGGATCAGTAAAGAAAGGAACTAACTATAGTTAAACTATCTGTACTTCCATAAATTTTGTGAAAATATATGACAACACAATGATAATGCTAGGTACCTTCCAAGGCCTAACATCTGATTCTGTTCATAAATTATCAGGATTTAAACTTGGATGTAAAAGTAGTGAGAAAATTCTTTAGACCTGAGTCTAAGCAACAGGCTTCAGCCATATTGTCAGTCACTGATGAATCAATACAAATAGTTGCAATGAAAGTGATCTCTAATGAGATTAGAGTAATTAGGGAATCCCAAAACTGGGGAGAGAATGAACTACAGAAAAGCACATACAACAGAAGAAGCTAGTAGGGAAGTAGCCATGAACTAAATTCCAACCATGGATCTCCACCAGAAAAAGTTAGAGTGAAAAAAAGAGTTCAAATCCTTCAATTGCTTTCCCTTAGCATAAGAGTGGGAAACAGGGTGAAGGAACCAAAAATGGGACTCTTTTTCAGTTTGACCTAGTCCTACAAATTGATTTGCAAAAACAATCCAGAAGTAATCCCCTATTTCCTCCAACCTTTACCCAATTATCTCTGAACTTCTCATTCTGACTTTACAAGAGTTGGGTCCTTTTGTGTTTTGGACCAATGTAGTCATCTGGAAAGTGAGTATTTCACTGGTCTGAAATCAAATCCTCTTTCAAATAAAATAGAAAGTGGCCCAGCCTTTAGTCTGCTAGAGCACATATTTTTTTGTAAGCACCAAGCAGACCAACCTTTAAGGTCCATCAAAATGGGAGCAAGTGAGGGAAGAGAAATAAAAATAAGTTAGAAAGCAAATTAAAACTACCTAGCACTTGAGGCTTATCTCCATTTTTAAACATGAAGAAATCCTGGTCTTGGACATACACATATTTGGCATGAGAAATTGGATTGCTTTCTTCTACTGATGTTTGTTCAGTCTTTCAAAATGACAAATATGAGAACGACTTGGAAAATGAGTTTATTTTGGAGATTTGTTAAGAGTCTGCTCACTGCTGGAACAGTGTACACAGAAAAAAAATCTAAAATCATTAACACTCCAAAAATAAGCAACTCTCAGTGCTGACACCCTTAGCAAAGCTACTAAAGAAAAGGCAAGTGCTTTCAGCACACTCAGGGGATAGACAAAGCAGGAATCAAGGAAAGGAACAAGGGGATATTCACGACCCACTAAAGCCAGTTTTCCTCAAGCTTACTAAGAGAGTTGAATGAAAGGTTATTTGGGAAAGCCACCTTGGGAAAATTCAAATCCTAACTGAGTCAAGGCTTCTCTGCCTTTATAAAGTTTAATACAATCCTTTAATTTCTTTAAAAATCTTCTGCAAAAGATTATTACTGGATATTATTATAATTGGATATTATAAGGTGTTGTGTTGGGTCACTAAGAAAAGAACTAGCTGTTAATGAAGAAAATAGTTGTGACCTTGCCCCAAGAAACTAACTTGAAAATAAACACCAGTCATGTTTGCTGCAAAGAATAATTTAACTCTCTGATTCTCTTTAATTGAGGTTGTTTTCTACCTCCGAGATTCCTGCATTACAAAACAAGGAAGCTAGATTTTGTATGAACAAAGCATTTATATAAAATTCATCCTTTTAATAAGCAGTTTCAAATTTCACTCCTTCTATCAATGTGATGATGAACTTCTCAAGCAACAACTCACTTAAAAAGTAGAAATTGATTTGTAGAACAATTTTAGGTTGACAGCAAAATTGTGTAGAAAGTACAGAACATTCCATATATCCCATACCACTCTCCCCCACACCCTCTTCTTCACTATTAACATCTGGAATCAGAGTGTTATGTTTGTTAAAGTGAACCTACATTGCTACATCATTATTCTCCAGAGTCCCTGATTTGCATTAGGCTTCATGCTTGGTGTTGTATGGTGTATGGATTTTGGCAAATGTGAAATGACATGCATCCACCAGGACTCTCTGAGGTGACTGCATAACCTCTTACCTGTTCTTGTCCCACTTGTTGATGTCTACATAGTTGCAAGTGTCAAATTCTCTCCAGCAGCCTAGAAGATTGTCCACTAGTATTTTTTCTGCACATAGCTGACCTCCTATCTAATGGTATTTACTCTTCCTTGACCAGCTTTTTCAGTTAACTTCCTGGTTCTCTGCCTCTCTGCAGCTGTTCCACTCTGGCAATCCTTAGCTTCTTTCTCTGATTTCTTTCTCTCTACACCTATGTACTCGCCACCATTGACATACACTATTTTGTGTATTTATTTGTTTATCCTATTTCTCTTTCTCTAGTAGGAAGCAAACTCTAGTGACTACCCTGCAGTAGGCACTCAGCAAGGGGATGAAGGCCTGGATTTAAATACAATGCACTGAAATTTGACTATCAATAAGAATCCCTGCCCTTTCACAAATTCAATTTTTTCTAATTAACTCTAGTATTACTATAATTTTTGTGGCATAATCAAACACTTCCAACATAGCCATCTGGAGCTCCTTTCAAATTTGCTCTTTTGTCCTTTATAACAGTGCCTCTGTTACCCTTGAAAACATTCTTAATGAATGACAAGAACAAACTATCCAGGCTTGTTATCATTTTCTCCTGACCTGAGGCATGGCATTAAATCCCCTCTAGCCTACCCTGGGTTTTATAATGGAGAATTCTATCAGAGACCAAAATGTTGATTTTAGGGTGTCCTTAAAATTGGGTGGTGGATAATTCTAGTACTATCACTACTACTACTACTCTTGGAAGTTTTAGTAATGTTAAACTTGAAAAAGAGAACATTCTCCTGACCCCAAATTCACCATTTCGAGGTGAGGATGTCGCACCGGTATTGCTAACTTAACTGAGTAGATTGCTCACTCACCATTTCTTCATACATGATTTATTTCTTTGTTCCATAAGGCATTTTTTACATAATTTTTTATGTTTTTCGAATTTAGACAAGTGGAAATAATAAATATTCAGTAAATATTTGATAATTTTTTTTGAATGGACAAGCAAGATGAGAAATTTTAAATAACAAGATGATATAGATTAAGTATATACTCACATAGTCTGTCTCTAAAACACATAATTTTTGAGGATAATTTGGGAGGCCACATCAGAAAGCAAGTTCAAAGGATTAGTGTGCCCTGACGTTTCTACTTATCTCCCATGTGATAAATGTGTTATTTTTCTCCACACAATAGTAATGGGGCTCCTAACAGAATAGATTCTATGCATTGCATATTATCCACTTATATTAAAATTTCACTGAATATCAAGTCATTCTCTAAGGAATTCAAAGTGCTTTACACAGATAAAGAATGGTGACAAGTCACTTGTGAAGTAAATAATAATGCTTTGAAATAACATAGCACTCATCATCAGTGGAGCCCAAAGCACTTCAAATGATTTATCTCATTTATCCTCACAATGCTCCTGCGAGAAAAACAGATATTATTTCCACTTCACAGACAGAATCTATCAGGAATTGGTCGTGAATTATGTCAGAGGCGATGCTATCCAAAGTGAAACAATGGCGCTTGTGCGTGCAAAGCACAAAGTGCAAGTTGTCTCTTTGGTCAACATGCTATCGGGAAGACCCCCCCTTTTCTGCATAGAGTCTCTAGTGGACTGACTGATCCTTCCAAAGAACAGCAAAAGCAGTCCTACCAATGACTTACTCATCCATTTATCATTACCAAATGTGGGAACAACACTTCCCTCTGAGGAAGGTTATTGCACTGGGTATTGTATAGATCTCACAGATTCTCGGTACAAATATCAAGAAAAATGTTTGATTTGCTTGCAGCTAATAATGCCCAGCAATTTTACCAACAGTTATTTCCCTATTTTACTACTCTTTTCTCCTTTATTACTAAAGCTCTTATGAATTCTCATGCATAGTTGCTTTGAAATATTTGTAAACTTTTCTTCCTGATTTGTACAAAATGTTATGTAACTCTTGACTAAATGAAAAATACAAACAGAAAATCCTTATCATGTGTTTGCATGATGGAAAGAGCCTCTTTTATTTATTTTTTTTCATTGTTGATGTGTTTTTGTTATTTATGTCTTTTACATTTTGTATTTCCCTTGGGCAACCCACAAACCCACGGCCAATATTATACTCAACGGTGAGAAGCTGAAGGCCTTTCCCCTAAGATCAGGCACAAGGCAAGGATGTCCACTCTCACCATTACTTTTCAATATAATACTGGAAGTCCTAGCCAGAGCAATTAGACAAGAGAAAGACATTCAAGGGATCCAAATAGGAAAGGAAGAAATTAAACTGTCTCTATTTGC
>PVIJ01001259.1:173440-210379 GCA_004024925.1 Scalopus aquaticus | reverse complement strand
TACCCAAAGGACACAAAAACACTAATCCGAAAGGATACGTGCACCCGTATGTTCATTGCGGCACTGTTCACAATAGCAAAGGTATGGAAGCAACCCAGATGTCCAAAAATAGATGATTGGATCCAGAAGATGTGGTACATATACACAATGGAATACTATTCAGCATGGAAAGAAGATAAACACATGCAATTTGCAGCGACATGGATGGAATTAGAGGAGCTCATACTCAGTGAAATAAGCCAGAAAGAAAGACAAAAATATCGAATGGTTTCACTTATAACAGGACTATAAGGAAACCAAATAGGAGAGAGACAATGGGGGGGGGGAGGCGGAGGGAGGGAAGGAAAAGGGCACAGAATGGAATAGAGAAGAGCGCAGGGGACCATGGAGATGGATCGCGGGTGAGTTGGTGGTAGGCTACCCAAGGGGAATACAAAATGTAAAAGACATAAATAACAACAAAAATATATATTTAAAAAATGTAAAAGACATAAATAACAATAAAAATATATATTAAAAAATAAATAAATAAATAAATAAATAATTTTTTTTTTATACATACAAGCTGGGGTACAGGCCAGAGGCGTGGGGCGGCGAGAGGGTTCACCAGAGACAGAGTGGGGAGCAGAACAGGCAGATCAGAAGTACACTGCTGAGGGGAGCAGCGGGTGAGGCAGGAGAGGTCTGCCGCACCATGTGGGATTCTCCCTGGCCGGGCGTCGAACTTGCGTCGCCGCTGCCGACAGTTCCACAGCGCAGTGCTTAACCGCTGCGCCACCAGGGAGGCCCATTAAATAAATAAAATTTTAAATGGTGGAACTAAGACCAGCTCTTGCCCCTCTATCAGGTTTGAAAAATTGTTAGGTGCCATACGTGTAAAAGGTATTTCATAGCTAATGAGGCACAGGAACAATTGTGCAGGTCAGTATTTATAATCTGGTTGATATTTTGAAATGTCACAGCTCTGTCTTATATACTCAATCTTCCCAATTGTTTGTGCTTATTTAGCATAACTTGCTCCAAAAACCAGGAAACATTCATCACACACACACACACACACACACACACACACACACACACACACACACACACACACGGGAAGATCTAAGAATAGCCAAGGCAATTCAATAACAAACTGGCAGGGAACTTGCTTTGCCAGATACTAAGATTTTGCAGAAAACTGCACTTATTACATGTGGTATTGCTACAGAAAAAAAGAAATTCACCGATAGAACTAAATAGAGGGCCAGAAATATACCAACACACAATGGGACCCTAAAATGTATCAAACATTGGAGAAAGCACACACTCTAAATCAATGGGGTCAGGATGATAGGTTATCTAAATGGAAAAACTAACATGAAATGTAATATTATTTTAGAGAGAGAAAGCTGAAACAAATAGAAAAACATCAAGACTTAAGATTTCATAAGCTAGTTGAGAGGTCGGTAAAAACAGTAAAGCAAAACTTCACTCCAGCTGCCATTACACTTGGGCAAGGAGCGGGGGAGAATCCAGCCAAGGAGACCAGTTGGAGACCATTGCAACAGGAGAAAACATGACAAGCATTTGAATTAAAAATGCTGGTGGTGGGGATCAAGAAAGCACCTTGGTCCAGCAGACCTCTCTAAGGGACACTTGATAAAACCTAGCAACTGACTGGAGTTTGGAGATCAGAGGAAGGGTGAGTTAATGGATTCATAGATACTTAGCCTGGGGACGGGAGGATGTGCTGATATTAATAGCTCATAAGTCATACTGGATTAACAATAGCTCTAGGTAGGTTATAATTATTTCCATCGCAGATATGTTTAAACCTCAGGCTGATACAGAACTTGTAGGTGGAGATGTCTACTGAGCAGTGGTAAATACAAGTCTGCAGTTCAGAGGAGAACTAGAGCTGGAAAGAGATTAGGACAGCCCCTGGGGGGGTGGAGTGAAGTCCCTGTTATGCGCCGCTGTCGCCCTCCCCTCCCTTCTCATCACAGAATTTGCCATGATCTACTGTTTGTTTCCTCACTAGATTGTAAATCCTGGGGAAATGAAGACTGTGTCTTGCCTCCTGCTGTATCCCTACTCCCACATGCTAGGTCTTTTATGAAGGACCCAGCAAAGGGAAGATGATCAAAGGCATTGGGAAACGCCAAATCCTACAGGACAGGCAGCAAGAGGATATATCATAGGAGCCACCAGAGAAAGAGGAGAAACACAGGATGTGCACCCTAGGAACCAAATGGAGAGAAGATTCTAGACCAGAGAAGGACAATTTGGTCAAAACACTCCAGTCCTGGATAGGTTTCCCACCTGCCCCATCCCAGTTATTTCAAAAGAAATGTCCCAGTCCACAACTCAGCAACTCATGGAGGCAGATTTGACCGAAAATGGACACTGACCCAAGGCTGCATCTGTCTATCCGGAGTGAGGTTTTAAGGGCGAGCTGGGAAGGGGGGCAGCCAGCTCCATGATGTGTCAAAGCCATGTGACATTTATAAGTGAGCAGGACCTCTAGGCAAGCAGGGGAAGCCGATAGTAGAGAGAGAGAATGGTCGGTCACTTTCTAGTTCCCAGCTCCAGCCTTTGCAAGACCTGCCCTGACCTTGGGTTTTATGGGACTCCATAAACCTCTTTTTCTTTAGCTGAATAAATTTCTGCCCTTCCTACCTGCCCAGCTCCAACTAGAGTTATCTTTAAACCTCATCTATTGTAAAGACAACAATCGGAAGGGAAATCAAACATCTATGGACCCTTGAAAATCTTTCCCTTTACTAGAGGTTATCAGCAACCCTCTGCTCATATTAAAAGTATAATCTCCACTTGCACTTGGAACATTCCCATTTAAGATTTTGGACCTAGAAGGAAACTTATATTCTGCCAGCCAGCGAGGGAATTGATCGCCCGCAGTCATTTGCTAGTTAGTGGCCTGGAAAGGACTCTGTTCCAGAACCCCGGACTCCCAGTCCAGGCATCCTGCCACAACTGTGCCCTGTTCCCCATCTGTAGTCTCGGGGAAACAAGTTCCAATTCACTGCACAATGGCTCTGAGCATTCAGCTCCACTGGCCCTCCAAATTCAAGTCTAGGAGGAAAGGCTGATTTCTCTGCAGTCAGACCCCTCTGCCAGGAAGGGGCTTTAACTAATTAAAACCTGCAGAGACTGGCCTGCATTGACCACTCCATTAAACCTGAATACCGAGCAGGATTCTGGCTGTTGAAATTCTGTGTTCCTTTTGTGCTTTTGTAAAGTCACATCTGGCGTTGACCTTAGCACCAACACTTTCATGCTGAATGAAATTGGTGGGATTATGTGTGCCTGGTTTTGAGACTCCTCCGAAAGCACTCCCAGCCCTCCCAAACTGGCACAGGATGTCCGGCCGTGGTCGGCTTCCGCCTCCACTGAATAGAATGCCAATCGAAACACCGCCTCCTGCCAAGACTCTGGGCCCTCTCTTAGATCCAAGCCCCAGGGCAGAAGGCAGATCTCCAGCCAAGTTTCCCAAAGCCCTGCTCCTCCTGGAATCTCGTCCTGGAAGTGTCCTGGCGTCCTCTCTGGAAAGGGGACATCAGTCTTCTCATGATTCCTGACCTGGGTCGGAGCTGAAAGCTGCAGGCCCTCCTCCAGTTCGCCTGGCATCCCCCTGCCTGGAAAGGCTGGTTTGCAGCGTCTGGAAAAGCTTTTACTGGTTGGGTTGTGGTCGGCCCCAGCGGCTGAGCTGGCTCCAAGTGCCACGTCCTCTGCCTGCTACTCCAGCCCAAAGAGACTCAGCAAAGGTAACAAGGAGGCCCATTTGCATACCTGGTCTGCTGCTGTCCTTCCTCCATTCTTTGGAACTCACAAGTGTTTGTTTTGTGGAATGTATGGCAGGAAAAGGCTACCCCTATTGTCTGAAATTCCTCTTCTAGCATCTTAAGCAAAGCTTGATGGACTGACAGAATTGTTTGAATGAAGTCTTCCTGCATAATACTTCACCGGGCTTGGGCCAAATAGGTCTGACTCATTATAGCACTTATCTCCCCAACCTTCTTAGAAAGTAGCAGGAGAAATTAACCTCCTGTCTTTTCTGTATTGGGGAAACTGAGACTAAGGGATGTTTTGGAGACTCAAACCTGTGGGAGAAGAGCCAGGAAAGGCAGCAAAGCAGGACCAGGCAGAGGAAAGTTGTGCTGATGGGGTAGACTCTCTGACTCACCGAATCAGCATGACCTGTGGGTGCTGAGGACACGCGGGTGGGGAATTTGGAGGGCAGAGGAACTAGAGTTGGGTCCCTTTGCAAAATTCATTTGAGTGACCCCAATTTTAAACATGCACCCCAAATTCCAAGTCTGGTACTTTTGCACAGGTGCCCCAAGACCTAGCACAAGTGACCCCAACTCCAGGAAGGTTCCCTATTTACTCCAGTCTCCATGACCCTTTGTACCAAAGAACAGTCCTCCCAGTCACCGGCTGAACAAAACAGCACACTCGTTCTTTGCAGCTCTCAAATTCATGTTCCTCTTCTCCCTCAACTAGATTACTAGCTGCTTCTCAAGGGCAGGGCTTATGCCCTAGATTTGGGAAACCCCAATGCCACTGGATTTTCTCATTGTTTACCAAATGATGGGGTTATGAGCATTGCCGCAGGGGCAAGATCAAAGGAAATAGTCATTTGGGACTTGGGGGAAAGCTGTCTTGTTTTCCATGAGAACTGCTCAGGGGAAAAAAATCAGTGTCTATTGCAGAGAAGTGTGGTTCCTCTTCAAGTAATAGAGGTGATATTGGGGTTGGCCTCACAGATGGAGAATGGATCTGGGGTGAGCTTCTGGTCAGCTGGGCCAGGCTGAAGCAATTCACAAGTGGATGCCCAACACACCAAAAGGGATTTCCAGCAGTTTTCTGAAAACTTCTGTGCCTGGGCCTCCCTGGTGGTGCAGCGGTTAAGCGCTGCGCTGTGGAGCTGTCGGCTGCAGCGACGCGAGTTCGACACCCGACCTGAGAGATTCTCACATGGCGCGGCAGACCTCTCCTGCCTAGCCCGCTGCTCCCATCAGGAGTGTATTTCTGTTGATCTGCCTGTGCTGCTCCCCTCTCTGTCTCTGGTGAACCCTCTCGCAGCCCCCACGCCTCTGGCCTATACCCCAGCTTGTATGCATAAATAAATAAATTAAAAAAAAAAAAACTTCTGTGCCCAAGCCCACTGTCACATGATCGCCAGGAACAGAACCTGAGACGCTCCTTCCTATCTTCACACTGCATCTCACAACCCGAAGTTGGCCCCTTCCTGCCACCACCCATATCAAATGCCACCAGGGAGACTTAGAATCAGGGCACCATGAACCTGGTTCTGTCTGTGACCATGAGAAAGACATTTTTGTCTCTGGATCTCAGTGTAACTATAAAACCAAGGAGTCAGCTAGCTGATTTCTGAAGAATCCTCTTGCTCTAAAAATTGAGTGGTCTAGAATGACAGAGCAGGTATTGGTTTGGTTCTCATTTGGTTGGCTTTTTTGTCTGTGTGTCTTGGCTCTGCGAGGCCATTTTTGTATGGGGTTAGTAACACAGTTATCAATACCAAGTATTCCCTCACTAGAGAGAGACTATGTGCCTGCTCCAGGGGGGCCAGGAGGAACACAAGGCTGCCCAAGGGAGGTATGAAATGACTTTGAAGTCTCCTCTTAGAAATTCATGTGAAATTTGACATCTTTTCTATATTATTAGTAAGTTGCTTAAAATAGAAGTTTCCATATGACTGGATCAAGAAAATGTGATATATATACACAATGGAATACTACTCAGCAGTCAGAAAAGATAAACTCATGCCATGGGTGGAACTGGAAGGGATTATGCTCAGTGAAATAAGTCAGAAGGAAAAAGAAACATATCGGATGGTTTCACTTATAGGAGGGATATAGGGGAACCAAACAAGTGAGCAGGAAAAGAAAAAAATAAGATAAAATAAAAGAAACAACAACACAACAAAACAAAAATGAGCAACTATAAATCAGAGACATACTGCAGGGGAGGGGGAGGGAAAGGATTCAAAAAGAGGGCGAGAAGAGCACAAGGGACTATGGTGCCGGTGCATGGGTGAATTGGTGGTGGAAATTCGATGGGGACTATACTTGAGAAAAGAAAGCAAACATTGTAAAATAAATTAATAAATTAATTAACAAAAAAAAATAGAAATTTTCATCTTTGAATCCTAGAAGAGATTCTCCCAAAAGATACTTCCATGCTAAAGCTGTTTGAGTTGAAGCACATAGCCACAGGTGTTGCTGGGGACACCAGAATGTCCAAGGTTGAAAATCTATCTTTTGCTCCAGCTGGGATTCCCTCATCAATATTTCCTATATCCTATAAGAAATACCCTATAAAAATGCAGGTTTCTTTCAGAAGGGTGTAAAAGTTGAGCCAAACTGAGACAAGGATAAGATTGTATAGTTGGGGTCCTCCCTGGTGGCACAACAAGTTAAGCACTGTGCTGTGGAGCTGTCGGCAGCTGCAGCGCGAGTTCAATGCCCCACTGGGGCGCTTCCCACATGGCTCAGCAGACCTCCCCTGATTCGCCAGCTGCTCCCCTCAGCAGTGTATATCAGTCGATCTGCCTGTTCTGCTCCCCACTCTGTCTCTGGTGAACCCTCTCACCGCCCCACACCTCATACTATGCCCACATCAAGCAAAGATTTGGATTGGTTTTTACTTTAAAGCACACTCAAATGCAACAAAATACCCAAACTAACATCAGAATTGTTTTGAATTAAAAAAACACTGGTAATGACTCAGTTAATAAAAACTTTGCCCATGCTTTCCTGGTGGTACAAGGGGTTAAGTCTCAGGACTATGAAGCTATCAGCAGCCACTGCAGCACGAGTTTGATTCCTGGCCAGGGAGCTCCCCACATGGCGCAGCAGACCTCTCCTGTCTGGCCCGCTGCTCCCCTCATCAGTGTGCTCCAATCAACCTGCCTGTTCTGCTCCCCACTCTGTCTCTGGTGAACGCTCTCACCGCCCCACACCTCTGCCCTGCACCCTAGCTTGTATGCATAAATAAATAAATATTTTTTTAAAAGTTTAAAAAAAAAAAAGATTGCATACTTGGGTGAGATAAGTCAATTACAGCAAGACAGTCGGGGTTATTTGGGATAGCAGTAGCCTGGGAGAACCACAGAAGATATTGGTAAACTTGAACAACCCTGTTCTCCGGAACAAGGACTTGGTCCTGCGGGTCTCAGCACTGGCCGGTCCCTAGGAAGAGCTAGAAACACATCAGAGGCACTTGGACTAAGAGCCACCATCTGAGCAAGATCACGGATGTGAATCACATGGAGTGGATGGAGAGATGGGCACGGGGTGAGATGCTCCTGATTTGCAAAGATGAGTTTCTATTTGTGTAATCCTACAGGGCAGAAGCTGGACTAGTGCTTACCTGGTTTAGGTCTGGGCTCAGCAGAGGAAGTCGAGACCTTGTGAAAAGGACATGGGCTGCCTCCATGGGAAGTGAGCCCTGGGAGAGGGGAGGCAGGAGCTAGGTCGCCCCCAGGTGATGGGACCCTGGGGAAGGGCCAGAGGCATATGGAGCTGCATTTCCTGGCTCCCTTCCAGTGAGAGACTTTGCCGTGTTCTACGTGCAAAGCAGAACAGCCTCCAGGGTCAGCTCCTCAGGGTTGGCCTGAGCAGCAGGAGTCTCTCCCCTGAGGCTCACAGCCGTGACTAGGGGAGGCTGCAGGGTACCCCGATGGGCAGTACTCAACTGCAAATCTAGGTTCGCTGAGGTTTGGTTGGGTCTGCATCACAGTTCGGCATCCTCTATGCCCCTCAAATCCATCTCAGCCTCTACTTCTGGAAAACCCTACCAGAGACAGTACAAGACAGGTGACCCTGATTCTATGCGATCACACTATTATCACTCACACTTGAGCGTGAATGAATTCTTTGAAATCTTTACAGAGAACAAGTTTATACAGGTGTAACGCAGGAAGCGGGGAGAAAAGACAAGGCGATTAGGAGACAATGGATTGTACTGTGCACTTTAAATGAGTGAATTGTATGGTATGTGAATTGCAGCTCCAAAAAACTAAAAAAAAAAAATTTAAAGACAATAGCTTGACTTTAAGAATGTCAGACCCTCCCAGGAAATTTGAGGAGACTCCAACAGGGGAGCTTAACACCAGAAACTGGAAGGACCCAAGCAACACCCTCAGCTCCACAGCAAGGCTGGCTGTCTCCCTGGTGCAGACTGGGCCTGCCCATTGTGGCAGCATCCCTGGGGGCTCCAGTTCAAGGCCCCACCTTCCTCCCTGTAACTCAGAATGCAGAGGGAGGAGCCTGCTATCAGCCAGGCCCAAATCTACCTTTTGTTCTCCTAGAATAGCTCTCAGCAGACTTTTTTCTGTAAAGGCTTTGTAGGCAACATGGTCTCTTTAGCAATTATTTAGCCCTGCTGCTGTAGCAGAAAAGCAGACACAGACGCTATGTAAATGAATGGTATTGGCTATGTTCCCACACAACCTTACTTGTGAAAACAGGCAAAACTTTACCAAAATTTACAAAAACTGTGCTTACCAACACAGGGTACCAAATTTGAGCTGGTGACTATAATTCATGGACCTTTGTCCTAGAATCATGCACCAGCTAACTTGGAAATAATTCCAGGGCATGGAACAGGAAGGTTTTCTCAATTTGAGATCCAGTCAAGCATCATGCTGATTGAGACTTCCAGGTCTTGCTGGAAGAATGGGACCAAATGGTCTCTACATGTGACATAGATTTCAGTTTGGGGAACTAAGAACAGAGACTCTGAGAATATGACTCCCACTCTCAAGGAACTCAGTCACGTCCTAGAGACGTGCAAATGAGCCAATAATTTTCATTTAGTGTGCTAGGTACAGGAGAGCTGCAGGTCCGTATATATACAGGTTTCAGCTAAAACCCCGAACGGCCACGTGACCAGGATTCCATTCATTACTTAGAGGGCTGGTCAATCGGCCTTCAAGGCTGGATGGTGAAGATGTACCTATAGTCCCTTCCAGCCATAGGCTTTGCATTTCCATGATGGTCTTGACTTTTCCAAATTAGTGTTGGAAACGAGGACAAGCATAATCCCAGTTTGGCACTAGCCAGATCCCACAGGTATCGTTTTGGCGCCTAAACTACAGGAGTATCCACCAGGAAGAGAGGGTGGACATGGCCATATGGGAAAGGCCACAGGCTAGGTGTGGCTTCAGATGCTGCGTTCCCTTTCCTGGACCGGCTCAGTGTATTCCAGGCTAGGTGTGTGCTTTTCCCAATGCTGTACTGTGACATCCAGGTCCTGTGTGTGGGTGCCCTCTGCTGGCCTGTTGACTAGAAAGCTGTGATGCCTATTTAGCAAGGGAGACGGCTGGAAGGAAGGTGGTAACTATGAGACCTATGTGCAAAGATTTCTACCAGCTTCCTCCGCCAACAAAGATTCAAGCCCCACCCCCCCATCCCACACGCCTACTCCAAGGACTTTAGGTGCATCCAGGGCTGAGCAGGAATTATTTTCATTGCTAATTCAGTACTCTGGTGTTTTGAGGTGGGTGACCCACACCACAAACAGCCCCGGAGACTTGGCCCCTGTACTGTTCATGATAGAATGGGCACAGGGACACCCCAACAACACCTGAATGTCAAGACATTGGGGACCCAATGGATAAAAGGCAGCTTCAGCTTTTCCCTCTGGGGAGTCATTTCTCCTTTGCATCTACCTCTCCTGGCCAGCACCACCCCTCCCTTCCTCAGTGCCCCCCACATTTGGGAAAGGAGGGTCCTCTTCTGTGTCTGATGCGCTGAGGACAGCCACTTCTGGTGAGCATGCTTGTTTCGACTAAACAGCTGTTGTAGCTGAAGGGGGCATGCTCCAGCCCTCACTGGAAGCTGTCCACACATTTTCCTTCTCAACCAGAGAGCAGGGTCTGTGGCCATTTCTTCACTCTGTGCTGCTGCTGCTGGTGACTCTTGGCTGAGCTGAGATGTTGGTAAAACTCCCTTTGTTCCAGCCATGGCCTGTTCTCCAGGCCTATTCCTTGGCATTCTCCTCCCCCGGGGCCCGCCCTCACAATGCTTCCTCTGCCATCCAAAAGCCCATGGGCACTACATCCAAGGGCCTATCCCCCAGGAGTTTGCCTTTTCCAGCCCATGTTTCTTTTGGAAAAGGACATCAGTGTAGGAGTCAAAAGGCCTGAGCTTTCATCCCAATCTTGCTGCTGATAGTCAGGTGACTTCGGACATGCTTTTCCTCTCTCTGCTATAAGGGGATTGGTCTAAGCCAGAGAGACAGCTTTTTAAAAGGCCCCTTTGCCTCCTAAGGCTAAGCCCAGAGAGCCCGATTCATTTAGCCTGGGGCAGAGCCCAGTCATCAGGACTTTTTGTAAACACTCTAGATAGTTCTCACGGGTAGTCAAGCGGAGCTGTTCGAGAGACCACCATCTAGCAGAGGGTCAGAGGTTTAGGTGGGTGGAAAAGGGAAATCTCCAAGAACCCTAGCATGGTCCCCTACTATTTCCAGGCATGCGAAACCAGCCCTGGATTCTGAAAATACATATGGAAGACCATCTGGAACCAAGAGAAAAGCACAGGACAGCAAGGGTTGAAGTAATTAAGGAAATAGTGTTTTTATAAAGACTCTAAGCAGAGCCCTTTCCGGCCTCCGGAACAGCAGTGTGGCCTCCATCAACTCTAGGGTGGCTGAGTAACAGCCAACATCGTGTTCAGCAGTCAGTCCATCCTATAACTAATGACAGGTTTACAGGAAAATACAAGGTCCCGAGTCCAGACAAGTCCAGAATGGGTCAGGCCCCGGAAATAACAAGCTAACTGGTTGTGGTGCCCCCACCCCCCATCTGCACACATAGTGGGGCCCTGCAGCCCATGGGGGAACTGCATGGACTCCTGACCCAGGCGCCCTGCGCTCACACCCCTGCTGCCGCTCACCTGCTGAATGGTCGATACCTGAGCAATGCCTGGCACAGGAGAAACCTCACACAGCTGGAATGGGAGTGTGGAGACCTGGCTTCCTTGGTAGCTTCAAGAAGAGGTAAGTCCACATGTCTGTGCTTAATGCACTCTGCTCCAAGTCGGGGGCTAGGACTAACTCGCTTACTCTAAAGTCCTCCATGGGTCCCCATCAAACTGGTGATAAAGGCCTATTTTTCCCAGGTGGTCTGTAGCGCCCTTGGTGTCCCAGCCTCTAGGCACCTGAGAAGCCACAAAAGCTGGTGGGCCCCTTTCTCTAGGTGCTGTGGCTACTGAGTGGTCTTGGAAAGCATCATCATAGCATTCCCTCCTTTGCTCAGTGGCTTCTCAAGGCTCCCTGTGCCATTCAGAGTGAAACCTCAGCCCCTCCCCTCCACCCCTCCACCCTGCACTCTGACTTCTTGCCTATTTCCCAAGATCCCTGTTGCTCCTGCCCTCGGGCTGTCACATTTGCTAGTTCTGCCTCTCCCTTTCCTTGAAGAGCTCGGGCCACCTTCTTCAGGTTCAGAGACATTGTACTAAATATAAAGTCAAGGGGGTTATGACATAAGGAACAGTCGGGGGATACACACATGAAACAGAAGAAGCAGAATAGAGTAGTGACGTCATTACAACAGCAGCAGTGGCAGTCATTATGAGATGGCCTCGGGTGCTCTGACAGCTCCAGAGAGAGAGATGTCAGGGGGTGGGCGCTCCTCCGGAACTTCTGAACTGAAGGGGAACCCCTGACCACCTTGCACACTCAGCACGCTGCCACCGCCCTGCTCTGCGGTTCTTAGTCGCCCCGCTGCTCCTAATGGAGCGTGTGTTCCTTTATGGTCTCCCCTCCCACAATGCAAACTCCAACACAGCAGGGATTTTGTGTTGGTCCCTGCTGTGTCCCCTGCTCTTACAGCCATGCTGGGCACCTACCAGGTGCTCAGAACCCCTACTAAACAATGATGGGTCCACGGTGGCCTGCTTGAGGAAGTTGTGTTTTGCAAGAAACTCCTGGGGAAGACACATCTTAACCTAAATGAATTCACCTCTTTCACAGGTGACATCAGGCAAGGAGATGGATGGGGAGGTCTTTTAGGAGCAGAGGTACATTTATTCCCAGAGGATCTCAGACTGGACACCTGGGCAATCCTCATCACCTAGAGTGTGGGGTGGAGAACATGGAAAACCATTAGCTCAGTCCCCCGTTTCCTCAGAGGACCCAGCTGTGAGTTTAGGTCTGATGACTTGTCTGGTCTAAAAGGCTTCAATGAGGAGACAGCACTCCAGATTCGCTACCCCCACCCCACCCACCACCCCACCTCCAGGCACCTGGGAAGCCACAAGAGGCTGGCGGCAGCCCAGGCTCCCCCTCAGTGGGTGGGCGGGATGCTTCCTTTCCACTTCTCACTTCTGCTTTGCATTACACAAACACTGGGTGGTTTCCCAAATGAAGTCACGTGGTTGATGGCAGATCTCTGGGGGGAAATGCTGCCCTTTAATGTCCCCATGACTGTTCTGAAAATAGCGTCCTTTTTATTGAAAGCTTAATTCAGTTAATGTTCCCAATATAAATGAATAATCTAAAGTGTAAGCAAATTCATTTGCAGGCTGCAAGGGCAGTGCTCCTCTGCTCTATTTAAACATCCCTCCTGGCCAAGGCTTAGGCTCGACTGTCCCCCAACCTATCTAAAAGTCCCCAACCCAGGACATGACAGACTTTTCTTGAGCACAGTGTATCCTGGAAAGGGGTACCAAGGAGCATGTGCCTACCTGTCCAGTCCCCCAGATTTATGCTCTTTGTCCAGGTCCCAGCACCACACTGATCTTGGGGACCCAAGAAAACTCACCCTTTCAGAGGCTTTCAGGGAGTTGTACATAAGAGGTCACACCCATAAATCAGAAGAAAGCAAGATGGCGAATACTAACATAATCACAGCATTAACAACTGAGTTAACTATGAGATGCCCTGAAATGCTTCAACAGCTTCAGATGAAAAGATGAGATGGGCTGGAGTCCTTCCAGAAGCTATAAAGCCCAAGTCAAGTTGACACCTTCTAGGAAGGCTTCTCCACAGCTGCAAGAGATCTCCCCTCTGCAGGCCTTAAGGCACTAATCCTAACCTGCACTTCTCAGGTGTGACTGAACCACCCCATCATAGGGGCACAAGACAAATCACACCACAAGAGAAACCTGCTTTAGCCCTGGGGGTGGAAGCCTGCCTATATGCTCCACCTCTGCCCAAATTTCCATTGTGCCACTGAGTGCAGGATAGCAGGACTGATTACTTACACACCAGTGTCCCTCACAGTCTAACACACAGAGAGCGGAGGACCTGTTTCCTCTAGTCCATTGCCTAGTATGGTGCCTAGACCATGACAGGCCCTCAGTCAGTATGTTCAAATAATATCTGCTGAATGTAGGACTCTCCCCTACTAGAATGTACTATATCCTAGATGCTCAGGGTCATGTTTTGTGCTTTATATTCTTTGCTGACCTCTGGCAGTGTTAGCTCTGTATCTGTTTGCTAGTTCAATGAAAGAGGGAAAGCAACACTTCATAGCAAAGATGGGACTTGAGTTGAGCTTTTAAGGATAAGGTAATGCAAAAAGTCCCAGAAAGGCAACTATAGTTAGGCTCCCATAAGCACAAGCTTCCTTAATGGAATCACTCATGCTACACCTGGTTAACAATAGGAAAGTCCAGAGATATCATAGAGAAGTGATAACTGCTGCCTTGATTCTGGGACTAGTACCCACCATATGCACACCCAAAGGTCATCTTTTTATCCTCAGAGCCCAGCAAATGCTCGGCTCCTCAGAACTACATGTTGGGTGGAACTGAATACCCCCAACCCATTATTAAATATCCCATAGCCTCCAAGACTGGGGATCCTGGACTCTGGGTTTAGCTGAAATGTATACAGCAAAAACCCAAGCAAAAATTCCCCCCAGTCTGCTGGGCTAGATTCTGTAGCTTAAGGTTCTGCAGAAGTAAATAGATTCTAAATCTCAAGTAGGCACACACTTAAACTTGTTCTGAAGGACTGTCACACACCAGACCAAGAAGGGAGAGCTGTCCCCACGCTGAGCGGTCTGGAGTCTGGTCCAGCCCCTCACACTGACATGTGAGCCAAGCGAGGATGGATGGCCAGACCAGCATCTGGCTGGAGGCAGAGCTCTAAGGAAAGGAGACACATAATTCAGAGTTTGGAAGGAAGTGTCTGGAGGCCCCACAAGATACATCCAACTTGGAGAGCAATTCTTCTCTCTAGTTCCCAGAACTGTAAGCTCTCATTTCTCCTGGAGAATCTGACCCATGGGTAGTTTTAACCGTAATATTCCAAATGCAGGGCAGTAAATGCCAAAGGAGACATTATGTTACCCTTTCCGCCTGTCCACATCTCTTTCTCCAATTAAATGAAAGGGGGAGAGGTGTCAGGAGGGAGTGTTGGGGGGAGAGAGAGAGAGAATTCTGTCTGGCATCCTCCGGCCTGTGGTGCAGGAAAGTTCCTTTTGTTTCACCAGTTGATGTAGGTGCTACTGGCAAGAGACCCCTTCTGAGAACTGACTGCCAAGTCCATCCAGCCTCGAGAGCAGCTGTGAGCTGACTTGGAGCAGAGCCAGGGGAGCCATTTACCTCCTAAATATGGGGTCCTAGGCAGGACCTGGGGTGGGTGATCAGATGGAGTCACTTCATCCAGAGCCTGTGGCTTTGTCCGTTCCAGGAGGACTCTAGGGCCTGCCAAGGTTTGCTGAAAGCCCCACCCCTGCCTGCCCAGAAACTAAGTACCAGCTCTCAGCATAGGGGGCTTCCCAGAGCCCTCAAGGGCCCTGTCTGATGGGGTTCCAGGCTGCCTCTCTGCCTCTTTCCTTAACTAGTTTGAGCCTTGGTCCCTAAGGACACAGAATGGACACAGTAATAATGATCTCCTCCTATTACCTGAGGCCGGTATTTGGGGGGGGGGGATTGCTAAAATAATCCAGGGAAGATACCAGACCTGAGGTCTGTGATGAATCACCAAGGACTCCAGGTTAATTATTATCACCTCTGCCAGAGTGACAAAAAGAGCGGGAAGAGGCCGTGTGCTCAGGCAGGCCTGTGGCAAGCAGGTGAGCCTGGCTGAAATCTGCTTGTCCTCCCTCAGCACGCTGCAAACAGGGAGACAGGAGGTGGGATCAGGTGCAGGTCCACAGCACAGAACTGGTGCAAATGGACAAGAGAGGGAGAGGCCTGAACTGGGGACCATGCCCACAGGATTAGCAAGGCTCACCAGGGGCCTGGACTGGAGGGCAGAATAGGAGGTGGTGGGACAACAAGGTCCTTGGGAGCCTCCCAGCTTGTTCCTGGATCTCCCTGCCATGGGACAGCCCTCGCAGGCACTTCACAGTGCTGCCCAGACTGGACTGGAGCAGCATAGCTTCCCCGGAGAGCCCTGGGCCACAGAGACCTATTCCCTCTACCTTTCTGCTGGGCATCAGCACCCTCTTTGGAGGCAGAAACTATGTCAAACTGAACTGTGATACCTAGTTTCCCCTGGAGCTGGCATAGAGCTGGGGGCTGCTGGGAACACAAAGGGGAGTGGGACGTTTGCCAGCTCTCCACTTGAATCCAGTCAGTGGAGAGACAAGTAATAGGGAGGGGGTGATGCCTCAAGCACCTGCGGGGCCACCACCCAGGGGAAAATCAGAGTCAGGTTGAGAAGACCAGGAGAGCACGAGGAGCCAGAGAAATGGGCGTTCCCGTGAGCTCAGAGTCAAAGGCCAGGCCTGGAAGAGACAGTCTCATGGGAGTTGGTGCTGAGCGGTGGTTCCTCCCTCAGGATGGATTGTGGGTCTTGACTCGGCCATTGCTGCAAGCGAAGGATTTTGAACTCTCCAAGTGTAGATATTACTCATCTGTAAAATGGGAGCAAGAATCTGCCCACCAATGAAGTGGCTATCATGGTCTAATGTAATTATGTAAATCACCTCTGAGCAGACTGTCCCGCTGCAAAGCAAGTCTCTGTAACCTCTTGCTATTAAAGGACACATGGGACATGGAGGGGAGAGGGACAGCAGGGGAGGACAGTACAGATGCACCTCAGAAATATTGCAGGTTCCCTTCCAGAGCACAGAGCACAGCAATAAAGTGAATGCTGTATGCAATAAAGGGCCACACAAATTTTTGGTCTCCCAGTGTATATAAAAGTTATGTTTATACTATATTATAGTCTACTAAATATGCAATAGCATTAAGTCTAAAAAACAATGTACATGTATTAATTTAAAAAGACTTTATTGCCAAAAAAAAATGTTTACCATCATCTAAACCTGGTCGAAAAATGACACAGACAGATTTGCTTGACATAAGGTTGCCACAAGTCTTCAATTTGCAAAAATATCCTTGAAGTCTAATAAAGTGAAGCATAATGAAGTGAAGTATGCCCGTATAGATTGATTTAGACCACCTGTTTAGGTCTGAGCTACTCCAACAAGTATCTTATTGCAAATAACCAAGGAAGTTTCTATTTGAATAATTCCAGTGGGGAAATGTTTTGTAAAATGAAAACTCGTTTTTAAAAAGTAAAGAATCTGTACCCATTTTTCTGCTTTCAACTCTAAATTCCATCACACATCAGGAATGTCCCTTATCCGGCATACTGTGCTAAGAGCTGTGACAATCAGGAATCTCCACGCTTGCAAGTGTCAAGTCAAGGGCACTGGTTCTATAGGAGAGGAAGGCCAATTTCAGGAAGCTTAGCCAGCCCTTCTTTCAGATTTCTCCAGGGCACTGTTAATGATGGGTGGGTAACTCTACCCCCTAGACTGAGAGTTGGGCCAGCTTCTTCTGCTAAGATCAAGGGCAAATGAGCCACTAGGCACCAACAGCAGCAGGTTAATGTTAGAGGTCTAGTGAGAAATTCCAAGACCCAGGTCAAAATTCCCCAACCAGCCTCTCTTTTGCTGAATTTAAAATTAACAGCCCAGCTGCAAAGAGAGTATTTGTTCTGTGTTCACAGGGAAATGGCCTGTGCGGTTCTGACCTTGGCTCTGACTCTCACTCTTCTTGCACAGACCAGAACCACAGAAAACATTAACTCTCAGTCTACCAAACTATGGCTCTTCAGCAACAGGCGTTCATCTCCGTGTGTGGTTTTGGTAGGAGAGGGTGCAATAAGTTCTGGCCACCTATTATTGAGCTCCTCCCATTCTGTGGGGTGGCTTAGCATGCCATGAGAGAGATCCTTCCATTAGCCCTATTTTACAGATGAGGAAGCTGGGACCCAGCAAGAGTTAGCAGCCGATGCAATCAGTGATTGCACAGTTAAAATGAAGCAAACAAGGATGAACTATACTACAAAACCTGTGTTTTTATCCACTGCTTTCTGCCAACATCCAGCAGTATGATGCTTTAAGAAGTCCTTGAGGGATTGTAATTCTTTTTTTTCTGACTCTTCTAAAGCAGTATAGCACACCTGTGGATTGTACATAGGAGTGTTGGGAACCATAACCTGGGAGCTGTATCTGCTCAAGAAGTATGTTTCATGTGGCTAAAATATTGCCTTTAAATTAAAATGTTTTCATTTAAATATTTAGCCTGACCTGTATCCTTGCCTATGTACACTCCTTTTCATAGTTAATTATCTGCCTGGTACCAGAAAGCATTTGAATCCAGGAGTGCTGGGTGAGCCCGTCTCATCCTCCACTGTGACTTTGGGGTCTTGGGGACACTTCTGTCTTTTTTTTAGATTTATTTTATTTATTTATGCATACAAGAACTGGGGTGTAGGCCAGCAGTGTGGGGGGGTGAGAGGATTCACCAGAGACAGAGTGGGGAACAGAATAGGCGGATCCAATGAAATACACTGCTGAGGGGAACAGTGGGCAAGACAGGAGAGAGAGGTCTGCTGTGCCATGTGGGTCAGCTTTTTGGCCTGGGATCGAACTCTTTCCACAGTGGCTGGCTATAGCTTGATAGCTTGATGCCACTGAGACTTGAACCCCTCTGCTACCAGGGAGGCCCTTCTGTCTTTAAGGTACATCACCTTCTTTCCCTCTGGAGGTATTTTGGGGCTGTTTCACCTGCACTGAGAATTCAGACCTAGGAGGCAGCAAAACATATAACTCTTACCCTTCTCCACTCCACCCACTTTGTCTCTCCCTGCCCACCCTGCAAAGGACTTTGCAGTCCCAGACAGGAGAGCCTGTGTTCCCAAGGCCAGAAGTCCACTGATTGTGGGCAGCTCAAAGGGAAACCAAGCTGTCAGGTCTAATCCCACAGTCATTGCCGGACCTAATATTCAACATGGCCTGGCATTGACCAAGGCCTCTGGGTTCAAGGCTGGGCCATTGCCACTTGGCCCAAGGTGCTAAAAACCCCAGGCAGCTGCCACCCCAGTTTTGCCATGCTTTGAGACACAGCCAAAAGCAGCCTCTTGTCAAAGAGAGGGCCAGTTGGTCCTCTGGGAGTCCAAAGGGCTGTGGGCACCCCTCTGTTTACATTTTCCTGGACCAAATCCTGCACAGCCTTGTTTTATGAAACCAGGAAATAGTTTCTGGATGGGAAAACTGCTATGAAAAAAAGGGAGTGCGTGTTGCCCGTGTGCTTGTGCCTGTGTGTGTGTTTTGGGGTGTGGTAAGAAAGCAGGGGAGGAGAGAAAGGGAGGGAGAAAAAAACAAAAAGAGAAAACAGCCCAATTCAAAAGACCTGTGGCTTTCTTCTTGTGGTTTGATGCAAGAGCTTGGCGGTTTAACCAAAGCCCTGAGCCCAGATTGTGGGACAGTTAAGGACTGGGTGGGGCCCGGGAGAGTCCTGAGAACAAAAAGCCTATTGAGGGTGCCCTGCCCATAAAAGAGGCAGACAGCAGCAAAGCAGGCATCTCCACTCACCTGTGAGGGCCCTCTGCTGGGCACAGGCTTCTGGTCTACCCACAAAACCTCCGCAATTATGACTCACGCAGAAGCTCTCCTCTAGGAGGCACGGCCACAGGTAATGCTGTGTAAGGGAAAGTGCTGAGGAAAATGGAATTCCACATGAGCCCCGGACTTGGGGTTCTGAAAATGAAGTCTCAGTGGAGAAAGATCTGAGACAAAGACTCAAGGTATAATTCTGACAATTACTAACACTGACTCAGAGCTCAGAATAGGTCACTTAGAGTCCAGCTTACTGAGATTTTAAACCCCTTTATAGGGGTGCAGCCTTTCTTCCTACTTCTTGGGCTTAGCAACATCAAGTTTGCCTGGTACTTTTCCAAATACTCTCTATTAACTCATTTAATCCTCAGGTGTACGGAATCGGTCTTATGACTTAACTGATTTACACATGAGGAAACAGAAACACAAAGAGACTGAGTGACTTGCTAGATTGTGAGCCTAGGGAGAGAGCTCTGGCCTTGATGTTACAAATGATATATTGGCTCATTATGGGAGGATGAAAACATCCAGGATGAGGCCCAATATGATATTCCCAAGGCAGAGGATCCTGCAACCCATCCCCTTCCTTCAGCCCCCAGCGCCTCCCCCAATACACACATACACATACACAAATGCAAAAGATGATGTACACTCCCCAAGGAGGCCAATGCCCCAGTGTCCTGATCTAGAGGAAGACAGGAGTGAGGTTTCATCTGACCCCACAGTCTTATGAGAGGTAAAGATTCAGCTTTGGTGAGGATAAAGAGCTTCACAAAGTGAGGCTAAAGAACTTGTGCGAAGCAGTCTTTGAACAAAACTTTTATGAATACAGAACCTAAGAGTTGGAATTGTTAGGGAGCAAAGAAAATCATCTCATACCCTTTTGGTTTCTTCTAAGTGGGCAAACAATTAGACAAGTATTGGAAATATTGATTAAGAAAAAAGCCAAAAAGTAGTGTAATAATAACATGTATACCTCCTACACATGTGAGAGCCCTCTGTCGGGCACGGGCTAGTAGCTAGCTGCACAACTTCAGATACCATCTTAAACAGCTCAGCGAGGACAAGAGAGGAAGTAGGGGGTGTGGGCAGGCAAGGGAAGGTCAATTAGGGAGTTTACCAAGAAAGGTACAGGAAAAAAAGGTATACAGATTAAGTTCAACCTTCTCCCTTGAAAAGAGGTAAGGTCATTAGGTTCTTCCCAATACAGTGTGGGAAATGCCCTTAAAGAGGGAAGTTTACATGTAAGTGTCTTTTTCAAAAGCAGCCTCCACCAAGCCTTTAAAGCCCCTCCCATGAAATCAGCCTTTTACCAAAGACATATTTGGAGGTGGCAGATTTTTGCTCCCCTACAAGGTATTCTGGTAAATTGTATTTTCTGGACATTGGAAACCTTGTTGGCTCTCATTGTTATTGCTGGAAATCTATTTAAAATCATTGTGTAAGGTTAATCCCAGCACTGCCATCAGCTCAACTAGGATAGCTCTTCACTGGGTCCAGAATGGAGGCCTCCTGACTGAAAACCAACACATCCCTTTTGGATTTCCTTTCGGCCTGACCAGGTGCTATGGGAAGTAAGCAGTATCCCTGTGCCCAGCTACCCACTCTCACCCCGCCCAGTGGCCTTTCCCTTCCTCTTTTCACAGATCCCAGAAGGAACAATTCAGACTCTGGAGATCATCTATGATTCCATGAAGCAGCACAACTGGTGAAAAGAGACCTTTTGAGTCCCCAAGACCAGAGATTTGGAGCCCATCACTTACACTATTTGAAATATCAGCAAAAATACCTCAAGCGGATATTGAGAGGATTCCAAGGGTCTCAGCTTGTTGAGCATGGAGCACAGGTGAAAATAGGCCATTACTAACCTTTGCCTATGATGGAACAGCAACATTAACACTTCATAGGTCAAAATTACAGATGCCCTTAGGCTCCATCCTGAGAGATTCAGATTCAGTGTTGGCATAATTCTATATATCTGTGTTTTTAAAGCTTTTGGGATTATTCTTATGCACAATTGAGTTTGAGCAACATTGGGACAGATTCTCAGACCTAAAGATATGTCATCAAGTAGAGATCATAGATCCAGACCAAGAGTCACCACAAAGAAGACAAAAACTTGCTTACAAGACTCAGCCAGGGCAGAAAACAGGGCTCCTTGATCCCTTAAATATTATCATAGAATCAGGCTTCAAGTTTGAAATAGACCTAATGTGCTGGTGGATGTTAAGAGAATTGTAGTTATTAAAGTGACATGACGTTAAGAATGTTTCATGCTAACATGATACTGTTCACCCAGGATTCCCAATCAAATCTCATGGCTTAGCTCTCTCTGTCAAGAAATGAATCTACAGAAGAAAAAGAAAGCATCTCAACATTTACAACAGCGAAAATATAATTTTTCTACTGTGGAAATGTAAACCTGTCACTACAATGATTATTTCTTCCATTAAACACTAAAAGATCAATACTATTGAGTTAATCAGGTTAATTCAGCCTCATCTTGTCATCAACATGACTTGGGGCTATCAAAAGATAGTGAAAACTTCACTTTGGTTTTCCTTCATCAGGATCTGTCACTTTATACACCTAGGCAGCTCCGCAAAACCAGGTCCCTTCAACTTCACTGGAGAATGGACACTATGTGGACACTATTTTAGATTATTTTATTTTTAAAGATTTATTTATGCATGCATGCAAGAGCTGGGGTGTAGACCAAAGGTGTGGGGAGGGGGGCTGTGAGAGGATTCAACAGAGACAGAGTGGGGAACAGAACAGGCGCATCTACTGAAACACACTGCTGAGGGGAACAGCGGGTGAGGCAGGAGAGGTCTTCTATGCCATGTGGGAATCTCCCTGGCTGGGAATCGAACTCGTGCTGCAGTGGCTGCCGATAGCTTTATAGTGCTGAGACTTAACCCCTTGCACCACCAGGGAGGCTCCCTATCTAGAAATTATTTATTTTTTCCCTAGTGAGTAAAAATCCAGTCTAACCAGGGGGAATATTAATTAGATTTTTGACATCAGGATATGACACTGGACTATGCAATCCTTTAAGAAATCTATTGTACTGAAACTGAACCCTTCCTGATGCCAGGTTAGAGCAGGATCGCTCACATCAGCAAAGGAATCCACACTTACTAACGGGCTAGCCACCTGGCTCCTGGGACATGGAGCTCTCCTGTGCTTATCAGGAGCAGATCTGTTGCACAAAACTAGGTGCCACCTGGACGCTTCCATCCACAACGTTAGCACATTTAAGTCTTTATCAGGGCAGAGCTCTTAAAAGTAACAAAACTATATATGGCTCAGTAGTCTTCAAGGTAAGAATGATTGAGTAGTGTGAACCAAATTTGTCCCATTATCCCAAAGCAGGCTATATTTGACCTGACGTTGCACCTCCTTGGCTTACTGTCTCTGGCTTTCCTCCCAACGCTCTGCCTACCTCCTGAACCATGTTGCTGCCACTGCTTGAAGTGGCCGCCCAAAGTTGGCAGGAATCTAGGCTGGTTAGTCGGCCACAAGGCCAACATGTGCCATGTTGAGGGGACCTCCACTTCTGGACTTGGCCAAAATACCTACTCAGAACATGGTGTCCTGTTTTCTTAGCAGCTGTGATGGAGCGAGACAATGTGACAGAGAGACATTAACACCCACTAGGAAATGGAAGATGTGAGGCTGCTGCAGCATCCATTTCTCATTTCTCACTCCTGTGGACCACTCAGAGCATTAGTTTCTCCTTGGAATTCTTTTGGAGAAAACTCAACGTGCCCTGTGGACATGTATGCCAAGTGAGCAGTATGCCTTTTCATGACTTAGTGTGAAGCCATGGCCACTAAGTAACATATTGCACACTTTCAGGTGTTTTTTAAAAAAGATTTAGTTATTTATGCATACAAGAACTGGGGTGTAATCCAGAGGTGGGGGTGGTGAGAGGATTCAGCAGAGACAGAGTGGGGAGCAGAACAGGCAGATCGACTGAAATACACTGCTGAGGGGAGCAGTGGGTGAGACAGGAGAGGTCTGCTGCACCATGTGGGAATCTCCCTGGCTGGGAATCGAACTTGTGCTGCAGTGGCTGCTGAATAGCTTCCTAGGCTGAGACTAACCCCTTGCACCACCAGGGAGGCCCACTTTCAGGTGTTTACTTGACTCACTTCCAATATATCTTCACATTCCTCTCCCTAGCCTTGCACTTCAAAAATATGATATCAGCCTCTTAATCCTTGCTTAAATCTCTGCTTTCTAGAAGGTGCAGGCTAAAACAATGGTTTAAGAGTGGTATTGTAAAAAAATCCTTAGAATGAAATTGGGGAGTTGAATGGCCTACTTGTGTGAATGCAATAAATATCCCATTGTGGGGGGCACATGAAATGGTCATAATCCTTTGGTGTTTAGCAAAGCACGACTCCTTCAGCTTCTACTGTAGTTAATTGGGACAAAGTGCAGGTGGAAGGAGATCAAGGCACTAGGATATCAAGTGGCCGTGGCACTCAACCAATATAGAATAGTGCTAAATATAAGGATCATGGATTAGGATTAGGATGGATATTTATGACAGCATTGAAGACATTTAAATAAAAATCTCAGGGAAGTCAATTTAAGGCATGATCTAAAATCCAGAAGACTTCTCTAACAGTATTAAAGGAAGTCTGTTTCCTACAGCCTCAGAGAAGATGGTGCTGAAATCAAGGCAAGGATCTGACTCAAAAGATTCCAGAGCTGCCACTAAGAGAAAACCCTGAGCCCTGGCAAATATTCTATGTCAAGTCAGAACCCTGAGAGGGAATGTCTGGGACTTTGAGTTCCAGAACAGAGACATTTAGGTGGATGAAGCTGAGCACCTTGAAACGCCAGTCGGGCTTCCCTGGTGGCATAGAGGTTAAGTCTCAGCGCTATCACTGCTATTACCTGAGTTCAATTCCAAGCCAGGGAGCTGACCCATATATATGGAGCAGCAGACCGCTCCCACTGCTCCCCTCAGCAGTGTATTTCAGTAAATCTGCCTGTTCTGCTCCCCCACTCTGTGATGAATCTTCTCTCTCTCTCTCTGTCTCTCTCTGTCTCTCTGTCTCTCTCTCTTTCTCTCTCTCTCTCTCTCTCTGTCTCTTTCTCTCTCTCTCTCTCTCTCTCTCTCACACACACACACACACACACACACACACACACACCCTCTGGCCTACATCCCAGTTCTTCTATGCAAAAATAAGTCTTTAAAAAACAAAAAGCAGGCCTCCCTGGTGGCGCAGCGGTTAAGCGTTGCGCTGTGAAGCTGTCAGCAGTGGTGATGCGAGTTCAACGCCTGGCCATGGACCTCTTCTGCCTTGCTCGCTGCTCCCCGCAGCAGTGTATTTCCAACAATCTGCCTCTTCTGCTCCCCACTCTCTCTCTGGTGAACCCTAAATCTTTAAAAAAAAAAAACAACAACTCCATAATCTCTGAAAACCTTCTTAAAGAAGCAGATCTTTGCCTTTGCCAAAGGATACTAGACTCTACTTGCCTGGAGACGGTACAGTGATCTCACCTGAAGCACTTTCTTCACAAGGTGATGCTTGTCCTCCTCAAGAAGTTAACCTCCACCAACCTTCATTGTCTCCAGACTGATAACCCAATTCTGGTTGTAGCAAGCTCAGATGAAGAAGCAAAAGCCCTCATCTCAGTCAAGGGTGGCCCTTAAAGATGGTGGCAAAAGGTCATTCTTCCAGTAGAACAAGGTGAAATTGGTAGACTTGGTCATCCGCTTCATGTGGATGGGTTGTGACCTGAGGCATAGATGTATATTACCTGCCGGGCAGTGTTGACTTGCTCGGCCAGTTGATCAAAGGCTGGAAGGATCAGAATAGAAGAATAAGATATCAGAAAATCTGGGGAAGAGATAGGTGGATGAACTGTGGAAGTGGGCACCAACTACATGGATGAATCGCTGGTCTCATATTAGTACCTATCTGAGAGCTATTTGGGGCTTTTGACCAGCAGCAAGATAGGATGGTCCATCCTTGGTTTGTCATTCATTCTCTCAGTATTTATTCAACATGTCGTGAACAGAGTGGTCAAAGTGACAAGGATGTAGATTACGTAAAAGGTTCAAATACAGGGGCTCTCCTTTACCAAGTCCAACAAGTCTAGTTGTGATTGTTGAGTGCCCATCCCATCAGCAAGCAAGATCAATGCTGAGTCTTTGAAATAGCATCATTCATCATGTCTATCGGTTAGCTATCTAGGGTGGGTCAAGGGTATTGAACTGTTTCTACTTTAGAACAGGAATCAATTTATCCTTCCTAAAATTGATACCAACTCCAGAGAAGGATTTTCTTCAGGGTAAGACATCACACACATATCACACACACACACACACACACACACACACACACACACACACACAATGCACCAGCACATGGCACAATACAAGGGCCTTGGAGTGATTTGTTGGAGAATAAGTGGGTGAATAAATGAATGCTAGAAGTAAATGTGTGAGTCAGAGACTGAAAGGCTTACATAAGTTCAGGAAGACCAGTAAAACCCCTCCAGTTTCTATCCTCCCATTTGTCAATCCAGGTCATAAAGCAGATGTGTAATCACTCTATAACAGCTCCTTTCTTCCAGGTATAAGTTGCCATAATCAGGGTAAAGCACCCTAACATATATTGTTTCATTTCATCCTCACCACAATCTCACGAGATAAGGTGTGAGCCACCTGTGCACATCAATATCCATTTCCTCTACTTCTTCTTGGGCATAGAAGTAAATTAAGTTCTCAGGCCCTCTCCACAAGTTAGGTTCGAACCAGTGATCTAATGCAGACAAATGGAAAATGCCACTTCTAGGCCTGGCACGTACAAATCCTTTCTGTGTGACTTGCCATTCTTATCTGACCTGTGGAGACCCCTGTTGCACTAAAGAGAGCAGCTCCAACAGACAGAAGGAGCCTGGGTCTCTGAATGACTGTATGAACAGAAGCCCCTGTAAGATTTGCAATAGACTTGCACATAAACAAAAAAGACCTCTATCTTGTTAAATCACTGAGAATTAGGTGTTACTTGTTAGAACGGTTAGCTTAGCATGAATAAAATAGAGAGATGAGAATTTCACTGTGAAAAATGTACAGAGACCAAAGTGTCAAATGGTGAGAAAAGTACAGGCAATGGACAATCACCTGACTTGTAGTCAATACCTAGACATTGACTCATGGCTCAACCATTGCTGGTTGTGTAACTATGGACACAGCATTTTAGCATCTTTGAGCATTAATTCTTGTATCTAGTCGACGAAAATATCTAACTGACAAATTTATCATGAGGATGAAAGAAAAATTTTATATTTTGCAGGCCCTATTTGCTGGCATAGTAGGTGCTCAGTGAACACATACTATCGTTAGTATTAAGTCAAAGCATCACATGGTAAATAACCTCAGAGTCAGGTCAAAGCATGTTTTCTGAAGGCTAGCCAAGGACAGCCTTCCAGCACACTTTTCCCCCAACCCTGCCTTGTGTCGAAGCTCAATGGCAACCTTTTTATTAGAAAGGAAACCCCATAAAATTCACATTTCTGAACATTCTTTGCCTATACATATCAAAGGACTGGAATCGGCCAACCACAGGAGTCTCAAGCAAAACTCAAGTCTGAACCACCAGGTCAAGTCAGTCGACCCCCCAGGAATTAGGCTCAGGAATAATTGAAATGGTGTGATCGCGAGTTTTGTTCAAACAGAATTCAACTACAGAATAAAGGTGGTGAAAGTATCACAAAGCTACAATACTCCACTCTGTGCTTTTTACATACAAACTTTGCCTATTTTCCAGATGTGTGAGCCAACTCTGAACAGAAGGAAAAAAATGCATTTCAGGAATAAGTTTTTGTGGTCTCCTGTCAATGTCCTTAGTTACCGCGCCCTCTGGTGGCTATGGATTTAATGAGCTCTGTCTAGTCCCAGGCTTTGGAGGAATGGGAGAAGGTGCCTGCTGCTAGAACATGGGGAACTCATTCTGTGGAAGAGATGAGCAACCTATTAACACATGCTAACTCTCAAGCAAGACGAGGCTAGTGTATGTGCAACCCAGCAGAAGAGACTGGGGCTTTGCCTGGAGCACATGAGGGAAGTGATGAGGGCCAGCCTGCGAGAGGGTTCTATGGGATGAAGAGGAACAAGCATTTCAGTGGGGAAAACCACAGGATTTGGAAATATACTGAAAAGAGAGGAAGGAAGTAAAAAGGTGAAAGAACAAGCTAGGCAATTTCTCCTGGTCCAGACCACTGACCACGTCCCAGCTACTGCAGGCTCTTCCTCTGCTGGAATGTACCAATATAATGTTACCATACTGGGCTGTGCCAAGTCAGCGCTCTCCACAGAGACCATGCCACCCTCCACGGTTTCCTTCATCTTTCCTCCCTACAACAGAGGCTTGCCAACTAACTGCTAGGTAAAGGCAATGATACAGGTGACAATACCTGAAACCTTGCACCCACTGGTACAATGCCCTCCACTCTTCTCCTGCCACCTGCAAAGAGTCATTCCTGCAGGAAATCTTTTCTTATTTTCAAAGCAAAAATAGATCTAAAAAAGGGTGGTGTCACTTTTGGGAATCTACCCAAAGGACACAAAAACATTAATCCAAAAGGATACATGCATCCCTATGTTTCTCACAGCACTGTTCATTATAGCTAAGACATGAAAACAACTCAGATGCCCAAAAATACATGATTGGATCAAGAAGATGTGGTACATATACACAATGGAATACTATTCAGCAATCAAAAAGATAAACACATGCAATTTGCAGCAACATGGATAGAGCTAGAAGGGATCATGCTCAGGGAAATAAGCCAGAAGGAAAAAGAAAAATATCTAATGGTTTCATTTACAGCAGGAATATAGGGGAACCAAATAGGAGAGAGATATTCAGTGAAGGAAGGGAAGTGTAAGGGCTCAAATCGGGGGAGAAAAGAGCACAAGGGACTTTGGTGATGGTTCACAGGTGAATTTATGGTGGGAAACCTACAGGGAATACACAATAATGTAAAAGACATAAATAATAATAACAATAAAAATTATTTTTTAAAAAAGGGTGGGATCTTCTTAGGAAAAAAATGGAAAAAAACTGGGTCACATAACATTTAGTGTTCAGTGGGTTGTAATCAGTGCTGAAGAAATAAAGGAACCTGACTTTCCCAGGCTCCTGTGGGTTGAACTGGGCCCTCTACCCATTCATAAGTTGAAGTCTAAATTCCCAGTACCTTGAATGTGACCTTATTTAGAAACTCACCTTCAAAGAGGGGATCCAGTTGAAAAGAGAGCACTAAGGAGGCCCTATTCCACTATGATTGTGCCCTTATAAAAAGGGAGAACTTGGACACAGTGGCACACAGAGTGGGCCAGTGATTGAAGAGGCATAAAGAAAAGATGGGTGGAGATCAGCCCAGGGCAGAGGCCTGGAGCAGGGGCTTCCCTGGCAGCCAAGAACCAGCCTCGCTGACATCTTCATTTCAGACTTCCAGCCTCCAGAACTGTGGCAATACACATACATTGGTTAAGCTGCCCAGTCTGTGGTACTGTGTTATGGAAGCCTGAGCTGACTAATACACAGGTCCAAAGCACTAACCTACTATAGATTGGCAGTGGGGAGCCAAACCCACTGGGAGAGGCTAAGGCTGCCTCTCCCGTGGTTGTGCAACAACTGCTCCTTGCTCCCAGCTCAAGCCTCCTCCCCAGTCTACTTGTTATCAAGTCGTCAAATTGTAACAGAGACAATAAAATGAGGGGTGGAACTGAAATCCCAAGTGAAGCTATAAAACAATGAAGGCAGGTAGACCTGGGGACACACAGGAGAGAGACATGGAGAAGAAGGCTTCACTTGCTTCTTGGCTTTGAACTTGCACCAGAGACTTGGGGGACATAGGAGGAGACACATGGAGGAGAGATATGTAGAGATACTAGGAAGAGACACGTGTCACGTGGGGAGGCTGACAATGGCAGCCATTATCTTGATTTATACTTCGATTTGCTCCTTTTGTCCCAGTTTTCTGGGACCTGCCTCAGACCCTCTTTCACCCTTTCCTATGTTTTCCCACCAGAAGTTGTCTTGATTTGTGGCAAGATTTTGGGCCTCAGCTTCCCCGCTTCAGGCCAATCCTGTTTGACTGGACATTTACCCACAAGGGGATGAGTAACTGTGGGTACATTACTGGGACACTACTACCCTTTCTTCTCATCTCTACGCACACTAATCTATTAAAGTTCATTCACATTAAGAGTTGCTTTGTCTTTGTGTGCACAGATACTTGGACCCCTTTAGAGTATGCAAGTTTGGGGGTCCTGGGGACCCCTCAGTCTGCCCACCAGCAAGTTGTGCTCAGTTGCCCCTGAACCTAGAAGAACCGTTGCAGAAGTTCCAGGACTAGGTCAGTGCTATGCCAGGCACTTGCAGTCTTCACAGCTAGCTTTGGAGAAGCTATTTGCAAATTAGGTCAACTTAGGTCTTTCTTACTCCCCTCTAAGCTTTTCTAGACTGCTGATTTTTTTTCATTCCCTCAGTTATCAATGCCCAAGCCCCACTCTGATGAATTAAATCATAGTCTCAGAGGAGAAGCTTGAGGATCAATATATTTTAAAAGCCCCTCCCCAAGGGATTCTAATGCATACTCTGGGCTAAGAAACCATTCTAGGCTCTTGCTCCTCTGGTCAGCTCTCTCTTACTGTGAACCATGCCCCTCAAATATTTCTTCCTCCCTGGCATCCAAACTTCCATTGCCCCCAGTGAAATTAATTTTAGCTAAAAGGAAAGCAATCTGATTGAATTATACACACTGCAGCTAAAAGATGCATTGTCCTGGTCAACCTTCCTGTGAGAACGTTACCATTAAAAAGCGACACTACTTAGTCAAATGAACCCCTCACATGGGTATATCAGGGCATACTTGGACCCAAACACCCCAGCCCTATGTTAAATCCTCCATTTTTCCTGCTGGGTCTCTTTTGTTTAATGGAGCAGGTGGAAAACAGCTTATAACTCTATTTTCATTCCAAAATAGAGGATGTTTCCCACATTTCTGATGATGCTCATAAAGATCCAATCATGTAGAAACATGTGATCTTTACCTCCAAGGAAATCACAAACTAGCAGAGGGAATGAGTATCATGGGTTAAAAAAGAAACAAAAATTGAAATGATCCAATCCTTCCAAATAAACTACATGAAAGTGTTAGATATCAAATCTGTGGGCTTCAACAACAACAAAAAACAGACTTTAGAGGGAAATCCATAATTTTACATCTATTTAAGGCAACCCTCCTTCAAAAAAACAAAATAAATACTACATACAGCCTCTTCCACCAACCTAGGGGACAGGAAGCTCTGTCAAAGCTTGGGATATGGACAAATGCATCAAAGCAGCTGCAATATGACTTGGAAATGAAGGTCACCCCCACCATGCTCATCCCCAAAAAGGAGAAGATGACCTCCTGAACAGAAACCTAAACCAACAAACCTGAAAACATCCTTGTACAGGAAGAAATGCCCTCAGGCTGCAAGTGTGGGGAACAGCAAAGATAACCCCATGAGCACAGAGGGAGCGAAGCGGAGGTAGTTGACGTCCTTGGAAATCATAAAAATACCAGCAAACAATTCATTCCAGAAGGGGAGAGTCTTGCTTTGATGACTAGAAACAAAAGCCGAATTGAGCAGGGCAGGAATGCTGTCAGTAGAAGGGAAGGCTGAGGGGCCTCCCTGGTGGCGCAGCGGTTAAGCGCAGCGCTGTGGAGCTGTCGCAGAGGTGACGTGAGTTCAACGCCCTGCCGGGGAGATTCCCACATGGTGCGGCAGACCTCTCCTGCCTCGCCTGCTGCTCCCCTCAGCAGTGTATTTCTGATCTGCCTGTTCTGCTCCCCACTCTGTCTCTGGTGAACCCTCTCGCCGCCCCACGCCTCTGGCCTGTACCCCAGCTTGTATGTACAAATAAAATAAATGTTTAAAAAAAAGAAAGAAAGAAAGAAAGAAGGGAAGGCTGAAATCGGAGGTGAGGAGGGCCAAGAGGAAGATGAGCCTGGAAAATACCCAGGTGCAACTTGTGAGGCAGCAGATGCCAGGCAGGCGAGCCATGGGAGCCCCTGGGCGGCGGGCTGCGGCTGCAGCAGGGTCTCCAGGAACCAGACTAACACCTCAGAGGCGCAAAAGTGGCCCAGAGATAGTTTTTACTTTGGGGATATTTGAAGATAACCTTGAACCTTGATTTGGGGAAGCTGGCGTGCCCTCTCTCTCCTCAACTCCCAGCTCAACAAGCTCCTACAGACCCAGGAAGAATTGTTTGCTGCCAACTTGAGGGGAAAGGGAAATACAGCCTAGCTCCCACCAACTTACCTTCCTAATGCTGAAATGAAACAACTTTGAAGCCACAGCAGACACCCTTAGTGTCCTGGACCCTACACCCTCATTTTAGTTTCAACTGCCAGGCAGAGCCCTGTGAGCTCAGACCCAGTCCGCCCTGCAGACCCTGCCTCAACTATCTCTGCTGCCTCTTTGCTTCCGGCATCAGGGCTTTCTCCAGTGGCTCAAGGCCCTTTCTGCTCTCCCGTCAGAGAAGACCAGAAAGCTTGAGGGAGCGGGAGCCAGTTGACAGGATTGGAGGAGGCTGAACTCCCTGCTAGGCCTGCTTGAACCTGAGGTCTGATACCATTTCTACTTGATAATAGACATTGCTGTGCACACCCAACATACCCCCTTCATGACGTCAGCTCTGGGCTATGGTCATCTCACGCCTCATGGTTCAGTGCTCGTCTCTACCAAGGCTCTCCAGAGACAGAGCCACTTCTCAAAGTGAGAGCTGGCAGAGGTGCAGAGACTTGGTTTCTCGTACAGACTTTCTCGCCAGCCAGCTTTCAACATGTCAACAACACAGGACCTTATGAGCTGGTCACCAACTATGTATGTTTCTTCACCCAATGCCATGTGGTCACATACCCTGCAAGATGCTTCAGTGACTTTTTCAATTGTAGTTCAAAAAGCTGGAACAAACAAGCTATGTGCAAATGCAGTGCCTCACGGTCTACATCCATTATTTTAAATCATCCTTACAGCCATCCCACAAGTGTTACTAACTCCCTTTTGCAAACTAGGAGACAGGAGCTCAGAGATGCTAAGTGCCTCTGAAGTAATGCTCAGCCTGGCCATTTCCTGCCAGCGCTCCTCAAGTCTCCTCTCCTAGTCACCCACCATAGCCCCAGTCCTCATGCCCAGCGGGAACTGACGTGCAAACAGACTCTGCACAGGATGTGGGCCCAATGGGACTGTGCCTTCGTGACAAGGTCAGAGCAGAGCAGATGAGGCTTCCCCTGGTGAAAGCTGCACTGCTGTGGCCCCCAGGGTGCGGGCCCCTGGGGTATAAGCTGTACCTCCTGCGGTCCTGGGCTCTGTTAGGTCACAGGCAGACTTGCCTGAGCAGTTGCCACCAGACCCCACTAGGTGTCTCTGTTACTTTATTTTCTGATGACTGGGGATGACCCAGTGCCACTTAAAGCTATTCAGTCACTTAAGTGGGCTGCCTGGAATAGTGTGGTCTTCAGAGGAACTTGGCTTCTGCAGCCGAGGCTGTGGCACTAAAGCGAGGAGAGAAGAGAGCTCACGTTTAGTGAGAGCCTTCCACAAGTTGGTTCATTTGCATATTTTAATATTAATTTTAAGCAACACTTAAATAATACTTGTATGTGTAAGTCTCTGTTGTACACTCTTTATAAATATTAACACACTTAAGCCTCACAATAACCCAGGAGATAATAATAAAGGCACAGAGAGGTTAAGCAACTTGCCCGAGATCTCACAGTAAGTGGTAAGGTCATTTGGATCGTTCATTCTCACGATGTAAGGTAGGCATTGCCATTGCCATCCCTTTTTTACAGAGGAGGAAGCCAATTTCAGAAGAACGATGAAACTCAAGGCTATAGAGCTAGACATTGGCAGAATTCAATTTGACTTAGGACAAAGTATAAGCCATGGCCCCTCCTGGGGAAGGAAATTAGTTCACAAGAAGGCTCACAGACCCTGTGGGATGCTTGCTGTGACCGGGGCCGAGCTGTCCCAAACCACTTCAAGAAAGGCTTCAGAGAAGCAGAACTGTGACAAAGTCCGTCACCTTGCACGCAAAGCCCCATCTGGGCCTGGACAAAGAAGAGCATCTGCCTCCCTAACTCCAGAGGATGAGGGCGTCTTGGCCAGTGCAGCAGAGGTTGCTACAAGGTGGGGTCTGAGGGGACACACAGAAAGCCTCTGAATGGTTCCCTTTACCCAACTTTTAATTGCTGCCTGAAATACCCCCTCTAGATATATTTATTTGGCTTAAAGCATTGACCTCTTTTAAAATACAAATACTACCCAAGGTAGTTGTAGTTGTTTTCACTAAACATTTCCAGTTGTTCATCCAGACCCATGGCAGGATACCACGCCCTGTCTCTGAGGAGTTGGGTATGGTCATGTGGCCCTCTACAGACAACAAAACGCGAGTGGGTGTGATGTGAGTCACTTCCTACTGGACACTTTGGCAACATGCATGATTCTTCACATCCCCTCATTCCCTCTGCCACCACGACCAGCAATGCTCCAGACAGTGTCAGGTCCAGCAGCCTGGGTCCCAGGGTGAAGGTGTCAAACTTTATGGTATGAGCCCTGAAGATTTCAGTATTCTATGTAAGGGTTGTATAACCTAGTGATATGCAAGCAGAGCACATTCATCTAGTAGTCAACCATTAACACTTTAGTATGACTTTGCACTGGAGTTTTACTGGGGAGGGCAGTAGGAAGATTACCTGTACTAGTTAATCTCCAAAGGGAGCACCAAGCAATTCGTCCCTCCAGTATATACCTTTTGTTCCTCACATCAAAAGATGGAGACTAATTTTCCTGACCTTCAATTTGGACTGACATTAGTAATTTCCTTGGTCAATAGAGTGAAGTGGAGATGATGTTCTCCTCTAGAGAACAGGGGGTGGAGAGGCCCACCTCTCTGGAGCACTCACCTTGGGACTTTCCCTCTCAGGACACCCACCAGGCCCCAGGCCCTGCACACAGCAATACTCTAACAGTTAAAAGGGAGTATATACCACATTGTTTTATTATTTAGTTGTCCCACATAACTTATTCCTCAGCCAAATTAGCCTTCTCCTTTCTATTTTGAACAAGAATGGAATTGAGTGAAATAAAGCAACAGTTGTGATCATCCCACTGTTCTCCAGACAGATGACTAAGAAATAATTATGAGCATCACTAAAGGAAGCAGGAAAAACTACACCCCGATCCTACAGAACCCACAAGGGCCAGCACATTGTATCAACCAAAAGGAAACAGCAGGGCAGCTGCCTCTTGTCTTTAGAAGTTCTCAGGCCTGAATCCAGCTTGCAGTAGCCCACATCACATTTTCAGAACACCATTCCCCACTCAGAAAGTGCTGAAGATTCCACAAATATTTATGTGGCAATTGAAAGAACATTTTCCAGACAAGATAGAGGACAGAGAAGGAGAGGAGGGCTGGCTTGACAACCCAGTGGGGAGAGGAAAGAGCATTCCTCCTGGTGTTTCTGAAAATAGCTCCAGTCAAGACACCTCATTCAAAGTCATTCAAATACAAAAATGAGGGCCTCCCTGGTGGCTCAAGGGTTAAGAGCTGCGCTGTGGAGCTGTCGGGCAGTGCACGATATGAGTTCGATGCCCAACCCAGCCGGGGAGAATCCCACATGGTGCAGCAGACCTCTCCTGCCTCGCCCGCTGCTCCCCTCAGCAGTGTATTTCTGATCTGCCTGTTCTGCTCCCCACTGTCTCTGGTGAACCTTCTCGCCGCCCCACGCCTCTGGCCTGTACCCCAGCTTGCATGTATAAATAAATGAATCTTTAAAAAAAAAATACAAAAATGAAAGTGCTCGCTCTTAGCCTTCCCAGCTTTATTGGAAGGCACAACACATCACCTTGAGGTGTGCGACAGTGTAGACAGCAGAGGGTTTCCCCCTAAGCCCTGGACCAAAAAAAAAAAAAGCTGCTTAGGACAGAGAGATGTACTTTTAGCCTGTAAGCAAGTTAGTTTGGGGGCTGAAGTTTGCCTGTAAGTGGAAGGGGTCAGAACAACACGAGCAACAAAATCAAAATGGCAGTACATGTGCCAGCTGCCTTTGTTTCCACCCTCGCTGGCCATGTGCCTAGCTCTTCATCCCTGCTTAAGGAAGACATGGGCCTGGTTCCAGCTTCCCACTTCCAGGCGCTGGAATCCCAGACACTCAAATAATAAACAAACTAATTACAAATAATTAGAGAAGGAAAAAAAAGTAGCATGCTTGATCAATGTTTACAAGTACCTCAGTCAGAGTAAGACTCAGTTTGGGCCCCAGTGTCTTTATTGGTCGAGGAGGAGCCATATTGCAGGCCTGGCTACTTCCTGAGCGGCTGTGAGCAATTGTGAGGTTACTAACCTGAATGCTTTTAAAAGTTCAAGGTGCTTTAAAAGGAGCTGATGTCACTGATTCTTAACTCCTCATCCATTCCCAAAACCCACCCTCATACACACACCTTCATTCATCAACTCACCCAACAATATTTTTAAAGTAGTCACTATGTTTAACTGATCTTTGAACAATGTGGGAGCCAGGAACATCAACCCCCACAGTCAAAAATCCACAACACAACTTTCAACTCCCCCCAAATTTAACTACAAGTAGTCTGCCAGGTAATTGACTGGAAACCTTACTGATAACATAAACCATTGATTAATATATACTTTGTATATTACATGTATATATTCTGTATTCTTACAATAAAGTAAACTAAAGAAAAGAAAATACTATACGGAAATCACAAGGAAGGGGAAATACATTTACAGCCCTGTGTTTAATATTTACGGGCACCATCGGTTTACATAGTCTGTTTACAAGAAAATGCACATGTAAGTGGACCGAATCATTCAAACCCACATTGTTGAAGAGTCAGCTGTGTTAGGCATTGCCCAGACACAGAAGGTACTTCTTGAGCAAAATATCCCTTTTGATGCTTGTATTTTAATGGTAAAAGATAAATAATAAATAAATACATGGGAAATGTTAGATGGTGATAAATAACAGAAAAGTAAAGTGTACTACGAAAAACTTAAGTATAAACACTAGTCTGGTGAAAGTGCTGCGTGCATGTGTACCTGTGTTGGGGGAGCACGCCAAGTGGGAGGGGCGGGAGGGCGGCGCAGGGCAGAGCTGAGGACTGGAGGCGGAAGTGGCACAGAAGTGTAATTGTGTAAGTACTATTTTGGCAGTCAGAATTGGGGTGAAATTATTCTGACTCTGGAAGAACATAGAGTCCAAGACCTACTTATGGGCTATGATTTATTATTCAGGCTTTGTCTGGGCTGAGACAGAGAGTCTGAACAAGGTGCCCCATGGGGCTGAGTGGCAGATGATCCCATTTTGGGAAGTAAAATGTGAAAGTGATGGGGAATTGCACCTGTTGGGACCCCCTTCCCTCTCAGCATTTGGTAAAGGTTGAAACAGGATGGAGTGGCACCTCACTGGCATCTGATAGGCCATCCACGTTTCTTGTCTTCAGGCCCAGCGCCTCCCTGAGAGGACAATGGCCTGGAGACTCTGCCGATCCCAGTGTCATGCGCCTTCCAGCAGGTGGGAGAGCAATTTCTTTAGCCCCCACCCCGCCCATACTAGCCAGGTCTCAGCTTACCTGGGCTCACCTGGGTTATTTATGCTGCACCTATAGAGCCTGTGGCTTCAAATTTGGATGAGGCAGTTAATGAAAATTTCAGGACATCATGGGCTCTCATATTTGGCCGCTGTTATCAACAATCTTCCCAGTCCTCATCTGCAAAGTGGGTCTAACAGCTGCCAGCTTGTAAGACAGGTCACAAGTGTGAGAATCTCATGCTGTTGGCTCTGTGCCACTCCACACGCAATTTCTCATTTGTCTGAACAAAACCTCAGAACTACTATAATTATACCCATTTCACAGATGAAAAATCTGAACAAAGGCAGTTAAAAAAACTCACCAATGTTCACACAGCCTGTAAGTTACAGAGACAGGACTCAATATCAGACTTGTTGTTCTCCAGAGCTAGTGTGCTTGAGTGAGACTATGGGGG
>PVIJ01001259.1:31377-173340 GCA_004024925.1 Scalopus aquaticus | reverse complement strand
AGTACCTCAGTCAGAGTAAGAGTTTCAGTCAGCTAACTGCCAGGAAACCCATCAGTCTAAGACTCAGAGATTTAAGACAACCACTGTTTATTTATTTAGCCCACAATTCTGCAGGCCAGGCTCACTGGCGTGTGTCCTCTAGTCTTTGCTGGGTGCCCTGATGCATCTCGAGTCAGCGGCAGAGTGACTGGGTGGTCCTGCTGACACAGCGGATAGTGTGGCCTGGGTACCGCTTTCCCCTCCAAAAGACAGGACGCAAAAGTCACTCAGTGGACGTCAGCACCTACCTTTTCTCAAGCCCTAGAAAAGCCATGCTTATTTCCCTGAAGTCCTGGCATTGTCTGAAGTTTCAAGGTTAACATGCACTGACCAGGTCTTAAGGTTTTTTTGCCTGGCATTGTCTGAAGTTTCAAGGTTAACATGCACTGACCAGGTCTTAAGGTTTTTTGATGCACTATGAAGTCCAAGGGAATGTCTTTTGACTGTAGCATAATTGCCTTTAAGTGCTAATTGTGAAATCCTACTTGAGAATATTGTGAAAGGATCTAAATGAGAAGCATTCAGATTAGAAAGTGCAAGGAATAAAAAACGAAACCAAAACAAAGCAGGACAGGAAGTCATAAGAAGAGAGAGAGCCCCCTGCATAGGGAATATACTGGAGGCTTTATTCCTGGTCTGCAGAACATCCTGCAATGAAGCTCATGAAGAAAGCTAGAGAACAAAGAGAATTCCTGGTTTCTTCCCTAGAAAGTCTTCTTATTTTTAACCTTGTGATTCCCTTAGTTCTAAATCAGCATAACCTGTGTTCAAATCCCTGCTACCCCAGCTTGCTGGCTGTATAAAACTGTGTGATCTTCGTAGGGGGACATATAATTTATGGCCAAACCAGGACATTTGTAAAAAGAGATGTTATTAATGAATTCACAAAGATAGCAGGTAATGAGACTCCTAGAATCTCATCACTGTACAATCATTCTTCTCTTAAGCAAAATCATAAGTACTTGCATTTATAGTGGCACATAAAAAATTATGATATTTGCCCAGCACTTTTAATTCAACTGTGCTCAATTCTTTATATTCTCTATATACTCCTATGGTGTAGGGACTCTTATTAACTCCATATTTACAGATGAGGGCACTAAGCTGGAGAATTTCATTGATTTTACCAAGGTCTAGGGGACAATGTGTTTCTATGAAGCTACTCGGTGACAAGGTTGTAAAGAACCATCAGAACATGAACATCCAAATGAGAAGCCTGAGAGCATGGTCCTGAAGGACCATAATCACTTTTATGGTAATATTTTCATGCATTGAGGATAGATATGATTTTAAGAAAGAACCCAAAGTGATTCAGAATAAACGTGAATCATCTGAAAATATATTTTGACTTCTGGCTTCTACCTGGAATGTAGAAAACTGAAAAGCATGTCACTCCTGACTTAACAAAAAGAAGTCAGGAAACCTACCTAATCAAAACTTTTCTTAAGCTGTGCCAAAACTTGATGTCACAGGACAATACAACTAGCATGAAATATGAGGAAAGACAGTTTCCTCCAAAGACAGGCAGGACGTGAGTGCTGGCTCACCTGCAACAGAGCAAAGGAGGAAGGCAGACCCGCCACACAAATCAGCAAGCGGCATCCAGCCAAAGTTTGATGAACCACAGAGGCTGAGCGCTGGCCGGCAGGAGACCATAGAAATCCTGGGAGTTGCAGGCACAGGGAGCCCGTGCACTCAGCAGCTCCATGCACCCCCACCAGCACTCCAGAAAGATGTGGAGCAGGATGGGAGACCAAGAGAGAACCATTCTCCCTAGCTCGGGGCAAGAACAGGGGTATGGGTGTTGCTGTAAGAAAAGCATGAGGCAATACCCATAACATCTTCCCTAGGAACACCATTAAGGCACTGGGGGGGGGGGGGGGGGAGTGGAGGGGGTTGTGGCGGGTTAGGCAACCCATAACCTGAAAGGGGTAGTGAAGGCACAGAGCAATTGCAAGAAGGGAAAAGAGAAATGTGTCTACTAGCAGAGGAGGACTAGGACATTGTCCTGAGCCCCCATTGCTGGGTCTCTTGTTATAGAAGGACGGGACCACTGAGAAAACCCCATTTCCTAGACATAGTACCAGGGCCTGCCTAGGGCTGGGCTGAATGAGAACCACAGTGAGCCCCATTCCACCCCCTTATCTCCACCCACTACCAGGCCAGCAACAGCCACTGCCCCTGGGGGCAGGACAAGAGAATGGGAAGAGAAGCCATTGCAGTACAGGCGCAAGAGAAAGCTGGAGGCAGAGCAGGACACAAAAACAATACTTTTGGCATCCGCCCCCCTTCCCTTAGCTAATGCTAATCAATTTAATAAGTAGAAAGAAAGTCAGTAAAGACTTAGCTGACCTGCACCTAATTTATTTATATTCCAAACAATAACAACAGAATTATTTTTACAAGTGCACATGGAGCATTCACCAAGATATTCCATAAAAACAAATGTCAGTTAATTGAAAAGAATTGAAATAATAGAAAGTACATTCTCATGCCATAATGGAATTATACTAGAAGTAGGTAACAGAAAGATAACTGGACATTCCCCCAAATCTGTAAATTATGCAACAAACTTCCATGTAACCCATCAGTAAAAGAAGTGACATGGGAATTAGAAAATTCCATTTTAATGGAAGAAAAATGAAAATAAAACATCAAATGTGTCCAATGTGGCTAAAGCAGCTCTCAGAGGAAAATTAGAGCAACAAACATATTAGGAGATGGTGAAAGGTCTCAATCGGAGGGAAATGGATATCTGAACAATAGTGAGTGTCCCAAAACATTTATTCTGGTCTTTTAAAATATATCTCAGGGCCTCCCTGGTGGTGCAGGGTTAAAGTCTCAGCACTATCAAGCTATCACCAGCTACTGTGGCCTGAGTTCAATCCCTGGCAAGGGAGCTGACCCACATGGTGCAGCAGACCTCTCCTGTCTCCCCCACTGCTCCCCTCAGCAGTGTATTTCAGCAGATCCACCTATTCTGCTCCCCACTCTGTCTCTGCTGAATCCTCTCACCACCCCCACCTCTGGCCTGCACCCCAGTTTATATACGCATAAATAAATAAAAATAAGGCTTTTAAAATAAAATATATTTCAGCAATGCATTGTGCTTTTTAGACTAGAGGTCTTGTGAGTCTTTCACCATAAAGTTTTGCATTTATCAAAAAATAAAAAAAGACATTGGTATAAAACATGCTTGTATTTTATTAGGCGTATATTCCAAATAAAATAAAGTAATAATGCTTCATTTATTTTTATCAGCAAGTGTTCAAATAACTACTAGAAGTAAGGCACTGCTAGTTGCTACTTCTTCAATAGGCAGATCAGATTATTGAACAAGCCTTAACAGATTTTCTTACCCAGGTGGGACTCTCGTAAAACCATTTCTAAAAGACTCATTGTATCTTTTCGCCAAATTTTTCTTATCCTTCAAGACTCACTCAAGTGCACCTGGTTGAAGAAATGTGTGATGACAATCACCTCCCTCCTAAACTCTAGTCTTCCCGCATGTCCCTTGGAAGGAAGGGCTTGAGGGGATCTTAGATCTGCCCGTGTCTCCCTGTGTTTACCTTCATCTTTAACTTTTGCTTAGTTAGTCATGAGTAATAGAGACCTGGCACAGAGTCTTAAATGCACATGGGTTTGCTCACTCACATAAAAAGCTATCTGAAGGAAGGCACCCAAAACTGGCATGGCAGCTCCATAAAACACCCACTCTCTTCTCCTTCTGCTCCAACATCCTCACTGAGTGATTTTCATCTGCAAGGTCACCATCTGATCCAAAATAGCAGCTGGAAATGCGGCCTTCGAGGCCACATTGCAGCTATCAAGAGAGGCCAAAAATAACAGTGTGGTCCCACCTTCAGCAGTCTTCCCAGCTGTCTCACACAGCACTCATGCTGACATCACACTGACCAGAAGCCTGGGAGATGTCATCTTTATCCCAGGCAGCCACATTCCCAGCTGAGTCAGGATCTTGTTACTACTAAATAAGAAAATGGATATGGTTACAACAACTTGTGGTTCCTGCCAACCACTCTTAATGCCCCACACTGGAATTGCCTGGTTGTGTTTCGGTGGTGAGAATGCCCAGTGCAGAGCCTGGCATACAGCAAGCACTCAAAAAAATTCAACTTTTTTTATCGAGGTTTCTCACCATGTATGAGTGAACTCACTTTAAGTATTCATAAAGGACTTTTCATACCTATGAATACACCTATACAACCACCATCCAGATCAAGATGTAAACCATTTTCCCTACTCAAGAAGGTTCCTTTATGCCTTTTCCAAGTCAACTCTTTCCATCGATAACCATTATTCTGACTTTTCTCACATCAATTCATTTTACTAATTCTTGAACTTCATATAAATGAAATCATATGGTACTTGATACTTTAGCTAAACAAACTTATGATTTCTGACCATCCATTTCAGAATTTCTGGATTAGTCTTCATTTTCAAACAGGTTGTTGTTATAAAAATATTCTTGCTTTCTAAAATATTGGGTTCTAATTTGATATACCCTGACTCTGTCAACAGACATTCTGTAGTTGAATTCCCCTCGGCTTACAACATTTTCCACAATAAAGTTATCTCATCTGTCCTCCTTTTAAGAGAAAAATGCCTCAAAATGCCACCTCCATCAAGAAGACTTCTGCTGCTGTTGTTGGTGTGTCGGGACACATGAGCTGGATGGGGAAGGTGATGTTGGTGGGACAGAAACAAAAGCTGGCAATGGAGGCAAACAGACTCAAGACTGGCCATCTGGAACACCTGCAGCTGGCCCAGTGGGATGCTGTGTGCCAGTGCAAACTGCCCAGCTGGAGCTTCTCTGCCTCCGCCACCCCCACCATTGGCAAGGAACCACTGCCTTTCTCTCTGGCAGTCAGCTCAGTCTCTATTGGTCAGAAACAGAAAAATGGGCCCGGATTTGTTAATCAGGCCCAGCAGGACATGGAAAATCTTGGCGGAAATGTAAGCAGCAGACAAAAGGCTGTCAGAGTTGGCGCTGATGGGAAGGAGAGCTTCTTTATAGCAGAAGCAGAGCATCACCCTTATGCAGGAAAATAACCCATTTCACAGGAAGCCACCACAGGAAGTTTGTCCTGCCACATGTCAGGCTTTGCCTACAACCAGGAAGTTGCCTGACACAGGAGGAGTGAGGAGAGGGACAGGAGGGGCAGACGGTATACCCACAATGATGTGGGCATGTGGGAATGAGGGCACTATAACCGGGGTGCTGACATCCCCCTTCCCTTCAACACTAGGTTTATTAGCATATCCCAACAGATCCCTCAGTCCTACCTCCAACTCCAGGCTGGACGCTCTATTCCAGGTACTTCTGCTGGCCTGGTCCTGGGAACCTCTTCCATCCTCCTCCACCCTCTTTGACACACTCTCAGACCACCTCTCAATTCAGTTTTGCTGAGTCAAACTGGGGTGACTTCCTCTGGAATCATCAGCCAAAGCACATGAGCTGGCTTGTCCTCAGGAGTAGCATAATTCAACCGGTAGTGTCTCCTTTGGAGTCTCAAGCTTTAAAGCATGTTTTAGGTCCCCCCACTCCTCCCCCCCCCGTACAACATGTGAATGTCTCAAAGGGGACCCAAAGGAATCTAACTAGGGAGAAAAGGCACCTTCTTAGAGGTGATTCACTCTCCTAAGGTCAACCAGCGTGGATCTCTGCACTTTTCTCATCAAAGAAAAGAGAAAAAGAAGCTTAATCTCTGTGGGCCATTAAACTCATCACAGTGGTGGTGAAGAGGGAGAGTCTCTCTTTTGTCCTGCTCAAATGTGCCTTGCCTTTCAAGGTCCCCTCAAACAGTGTTATGAATAGAAATGTGCCCCCTCAAATTCATCTTTGAAGTTCTAATGCCCCAACTACTCAGGATGTGACTATATTTGGAGCAAGGATCTTTAACAAGGTAATTAATAAATGAGATGATAGGGTGGACTCCAATCCAATGTGGTTGACTATTAGAGCACAGACACACACAAAGGAAGACACAGGGAGAATCTGGCACCATCTACAAACAAGAAGAAAGGACTCAGAGGAAATCAACACAGCTGACACCAGGATTTTGGACTTAGCATCTCCAAAACTGTGAGGAAATGAATTTCTATTATTTAAGCCACTAGGTCTGTGGAGCTTTGTTATGGAAGCCTTAGCAACCTAATATAAGCCTTATCTCTTCAATGAACCTATTTTTACATCCCAATAAATTTGGTTATGTCAAAAAAAAGTCCTGAATTAGGCCTCCTTGGTGGCGCAATGGGTTAAGTGCAGCACTATGATACTGTCCAGAACCACCACAGCACAAGTTCAATACCTGGACAGGGAGAGTCCCACATGGTTCAGCAGACATCTTCTGCCTCGCCCGCTGCTCCCCTCAGCAGTGTACTTCAGTTGATCTGCCTGTTCTGCTCTCCACTCTGTCTCTGGTGAACCCTCTCACCCCTACACCTCTGGCCTACACTCCAGCTTGTATGCATATAAGTAAATCTTTAAAAAAAAAAAAAAAGTCCTGAATTAAATACAATGGTCCCGGGGATCCCTGGTGGCCTAGGGGTTAAGTCTCAATGCTAGCACTTCTACAGCCTGAGTTCAATCCCCACCAGGAAGCTGACCCACACATGGCGCAGCAGACCTCTCTTGTCTAGCCTGCTGCTCCCCTTAACAGTGTATTTCACTAGATCTGCCTGTTCTGCTCCCCGCTCTGTCTCTGTTGAATCCTCTCATCCCCTGCATCTCTGGCCTACACTCCAGTTCTTCACAATATATATATATGTATATGTATAGCAGTGGTCCCTAAACTTTTCCTGGCATACTCCCATACAGATATATTCATATAAAAAAACAACTCAGGTCTCTAGGAAACCCACCCCAGAAGTGGGTTTCTGCATATACCCGTGCATCTCCCATTAGCCATGATTTCTAACTATAAGATGTATGTCAGGGTTGGGGGAGGGCAAGTGCTTAGACAAAGACCCCCTTAATGAGCTTGATTGACGACTTCTAAATTGGAAATCATTGCTATGCTTAAAAAAAAACAGTTAAGCACTTGTTACATAGTTGTTAATCTTTTGTTCTATGTGTTTAAGTGTATAAATCTCACCCCCCCCATTTTAACCTATGTCCCCAGAAAACTGAGCCTGTGACTAAGGCTTATACATGAGAAACGTATTGAAGAATGTCATCGCAGGGCATAGAAATGGGGGACGGGGGAAAGCAGAGCAAGAGTGAGAGTCCTGGGGCCTTCCCAGTGGTGCCAGGGGCTAAGTCTCAGCATTATGAAGCTATCACCAGTCACTGCAGCATAAGTTCGATCCCCAGTCAGGGAGCTAAGCCTCATGACGCAGCAGACCTCTCCTGTCCCGCCTGCTGCTCCCCTCAGCAGTGTATTTCAGTTGATCTGCCTGTTCTGCTCCCCACTCTGTCTCTGGTGAACCCTCTCACTGCCCCACACCTCTGGCCTACACCCCAGCTCTTACATGCATAAATGAATAAATCAGAGCTGCATTGTGGATTTGCTCATTTGATTAGGTGACTACTGGGTTGGCCCCACGAGCCTATTTAGGAAGACACATAAAATGTGCGTGGGGTCATCACTCTGGGGGAGAGGGAGGAAAGCATTCACTTACTGGCTTCCAGCCCCACCGGTCACTTGTGTTCTATGAAGTGTTTGCTGACTCCCCTCACTGGCAAATTGTGTGCACACAGGCAACAGGGGCTTCCCAGCGTCCACGCAGCAGTGCCAGAGCGACCTTAGGACAGGAAGTGAGAGGGATGAGGGGGGCTACCCTTGAGGTGTACCAGGCCTTGGACAGATATTTTTGTAAGGTTTCATCTATGTAAACAATTTGAATAAAAATCTATTAACAGAAGTGAATGGGACTAAAAAGAGTCTGCACAAGGAAGGAATTACCACTAAAACAGGAAGACCCCATACTGAATGAGAGAAAATATTTGCACGTCATATATCCAACAAGGGGTCAATATCCAAGACCTTCAAAGAACTCATATAACTCAACAACAACAAAATAACGAACAGCCCAATCAAAGAATGGACAGAAGATTTGAGTGAACTGTCCTCCAAAGAAGACATATAGATGGCTAACAGGTACATGAAAAAATGCTCATCGTCACTCATCAAATCAAAACCACAGTGATATACCACCTCACACCTGTGAGAATGGCCTGTATCAAGAGGACCAAAAACAACAGGTGTTGGTGAGGATGTGCAGAAAAAAGAACCCTCACACAGGTTCGCGGGGATGCAGACTGGGGTGGTCTTTGTGGAAAGCATGGTGGGGGGCTCCTAAAAAATAAAAAATAGATCTTCTATATGATGCAGCCATTCTACTCCTAGGTGTCTTCCCAAAGACTTGGGGTCTTCCTGTTTCAATGGTAATTCTTTCCTTGTGCAGACTACTTTGAAGATATCTGCACCCTTATGGTCATTGCAGCACTATTTGCCAAGAAAAGAAAACGACTTAAGTTCCCAGTGACGGATGATTGACTAGAGAAGATGTGTTATACATTTATAATGGAATACTACTCAACAATTTAAAAAAAAATAAAAAGGTGAGATCTTGCCATTTGTAACATGGATGGAGCTGGAAGGGACGGTGCTTAGCAAAATAAGTCAGAAGATTTATCAGATGATTTCAAGTACATGTGGAAGGTAAAGAAAACAAGCAAAGGAACAGAAAAAGCCAAACCCAACCAAACCCTTGAATTCTGACTTCAGAACTGAGGCTCCCAGAGTGGGAGGGTGAATGGGAGCACAGGGAGGACGGGACCTAGTGGACTCTGGTGGAAGTTTACTTGCCCCTTGCTGCTGGGCATGCTGTGATAAAACACATTTGAAGAGATGTGAACCAGTGCTCCTAAAACATTTACAGTGTTATAAACGAATGTTACCTCAAAGAAAAGAACATTACAAATTTCACAGGCCAACATGATATGGGGATTTATTTATTTATTTTTAAAGATTTATTTAATTATTTATGCATACAAGCTGGGGTACAGGTCAGAGGTGTGGGGCGACGAGAGGGTTCACCAGAGACAGAGCAGGGAGCAGAACAGGCAGATTGACTGAAATACACTGATGAAGGGAGCAGCGGGGGAGCCAGGAGAGGTCTGCTGCACCATGTGGGAATCTCCCCCGCCAGGCGTCACCTCTGCCAACAGCTCCACAGTGCAGCGCTCAACCGCTGCGCCACCAGGGAGACCCAATATGGGGATTTATTGTTAAAAATTTAGGGATGAGAATAAGTACTTATGTGTTTATTTATTGTTCTATCAAAGCTTGTGAAGATTTTTTATAGTGTCCAGGCACCAACCCTTCCTGGCAAGGACCAGGAACCGTCCCTTCCTATTCATTACCCTCAAGGCAACCTTCCTGACTAACACAATCCTGAGGAAAAGGCAGTGATGCTGTTATTATTCCCAACGTCATGACTCTTTGGAACCTGTTTGTAGGGAAACAACATAGATCTCCCTGTCTCCCAGCTCCCTAATACCAGGTGCTTAATGCTCCTTCCAACATTACTCATGATGCTGTTTCCCCTATCGAGGGAATCCCCTGCGGACACTGCCTTCCAGGGATTCTCTCAAAGGTCATTAATAGTCTGCATCGAGATGACCCCAAGTTCAAGTCTTACTCAAAGTGTGCAGGAAAATGTGAATGATAATTCATTTTCTCGACATGCATGTTAAATTTACCCTTTGGAATTTTACAGTGTAAACAGAACAGCACATCTTCCACGCTTGTCTTTCCTTGAGCTCTTTGTTCCTAATCATTGCATCCCAGAATGCCATCCCTGGGCCTCCCTGGTGGTGCAGTGGTTGAGCGCTGTGCTGTGGAGCTGTCGGCAGCTAGTGAGTTCGACGCCCAGCTGGGGAGAATCCCACATGGTGCGGGAGACCTCTCCTGCCTCCCCCACTGCTCCCCTCAGCAGTGTATTTCCGATCTGCCTGTTCTGCTCCCCACTCTGTCTCTGGTGAACCCTCTCGCCGCCCCATGCCTCTGGCCTGTATCCCAGCTGTATGTATAAATAAATAAATCTTTAAAAAAAAAAAAAATGCCATCCCTTTTGATGCTGGCATCACTCCGGCCTTCCATAACATCTCCATCAAAAGAAGGTATAAATGAGAGGAAGGTGTGGATAGTAAGAGTGGAATAATTTTCACAAGAAATGTCTACCCCTCTCTCAGCAAGACTGCACTCTGACATTCACCTGGGAGAGCATGGTGTCACCATACCAGCCACAAGGGTACACTGATGTTGAAAAACAAGGGTCCTGGAAGCCTTTGGAGAAGATAGGAAGGGCCATTCCCAGAGGATGGCCAGACCCAACCTGCCTCCTTGGAACTGGGCAAATATGGGCCTTGATGTAACTCCATAGGCTTGAGTCCTGGAGTCCTTGGGACATTTGGTATACTCTTCATGTGGTGTGAGTGTATGAGAGAGTGTGTGTGTGTGTGTGTGTGTGTGTGTGTGTGTGTGTGTGTGCATGCATGCATGGATGCACATGCATCATGAGAGAAATTGAGCCTCAGGCCATGTAGGCCTGTTGCAATGCAGGTTTAGGAGCACTTAAAAAATTTCATGGAAGGTGTGAGGAGGAATAGACAAGCTCGTAGGCTCAGATCAAAGTCAGGGGTCCACTTGCCTACATCTGAGGGTGGGACTGGGTGTTAGGCATGGTCTGAGCTGGCACACTGCTAGGTTAGCACCATCTGAGGCTAGCCGGAGCCCCTTAGAACTGGTTGCTAAAGTAATGGCTTGAGTGAGAGTTAATGAGGCTGAGATGATTTACAATGGTGCATAAATAGAGTGGATGTTCCCCACCCCAGATGTTGAACTCCCTAAAGATGAGAATCATGTCTGCTCTTTTTTTATATGCCTCACAGAATATAGTGTGAGACTGTGAGGATTTAATAAGTACTTAATCAACACTTAAATGTATTCCATCGGGACATTCAAAAAAATTTTACTGAGGTCTTGCCTCATATATACAAAGAAATGCTATTCTTTATGAAGGGAAAAAGGAAGTATACAATACAATCCTTAACTATGAGAATTTTGGATTATGTGATCATTTGGTTGAAGGAAGGTGCGACTAATCTGAAATTAACAACTGTTCACCCCCTTCCCTCAGGGTGAAGTCCTGCCATCTCAGTCTGTTCTGAGTTCCATAGCAAATTACCACAAAGTGGCTTAAACAACTTAAAATTATTTTCTCACAGTTCTGGAAGTTGAAAGTCCAAGATTAAGGTGCCAGCAGGTAGGGTTCACTGTGAGAGTTCAGTCCTGACTCCAGGTACCGCCACCTCACTGTGTGCTCACGGGAACTCTTCTTCCAGAACCTCAGTTCCTGGGTCCTGTTCAGAACCCCTGCCCACAACTATACATGCTGACTGACAACACGGCTCCCAGAGCAAGTTCTGAGGGGGGTTGAGGGGAGAAAGAAGGGTGTTGAATGTCTGGAGCAAGGAGAGGAAGAGCCAGTGGTGAGGAAGAAGTCGGGGTAACATTCACCCCATTCACCAGAGAGGCAGGCAGCACTAATGGCAGGCAGCACCATATCAACCCTTTGCACAGCCTCCAGGCAAAGAAGAAAGCAGCTGAGTCCATGACTACACTCCGTGGTCATTGTCATAGCCTCCACTGTGGCCAGCTTTGTGTTGCTGTGAATGTCACTGCAGCCCCCACACCCAGGTAGGATTCCCAGCTCTGAAGAGCCAGCACTGGGCCTGACCTGCTCCTTTCACCTGCCCAGGGAAAATTGCAGTCGACACAAATACAGCCGCTCCCAGGGGACAAGCGTGCTGAAAGGGCCCTGTGTCTTAGAGGCTGCACATAATACCCAATTATCCCCTGGCTTCCCGAGGGAGAGAATGGAGAGGTGAGGGTTTTCAAAAGCCTGCCGCCCTCAAGGCTCCATTATGGGGACACTCACATAGCTGCCTTTCTCCAAACACCACAGAAGGTCACCGGGACATGGGGCAACAGACAGCTCTTTGGCGCTTGGAGAACAATCTTGCTCCCTGTCCTAGCCCAACCAGAGAACCCCAACTTGGGGTCGGGGCATTGATGCAGAAATTCGACATGGCATAAGGAGGTCCATGCACCTGCTCTCATAGAAATGCTCTGAGGACTCCTTTTTTATCACCTCTCCACCCTAGTCCCACCCAATCCCTGTCCTCCAGTCTGCTCATCAAAATCTGCCTCAGCCTCATCTCTGCCCTCACTGAGCCTCTCCGTTTACATTAGCAAGCTCTCTAGGGCCAGAGACATACCATCTTCTCTTCTAGCTTTGCTTCCCCCATGGTGAGTGCTGAGCTCACGATAGATTCAAGGCAGTATTTGTAAAATTGATTAACAGAGATTGAGGTAGAAGACATTTCCTGGACTCAAAGTTGAATCTCTCAGATTGAATTCATCCCCTTTATCCTCACCACCAGAAACACTTAAGTTTTGAAAATAACATGGTTCATGAAAAGGACTTATTTTCAAATTCCAGAAGTATTTAGAGGAGGTAGTATCATTTGGTGTTTCAGAACATGGAGTCCAGGCCGCCCTGGTTGCGCAACACGTTAAGTCTCAGCACCATGAAGCTATCAGCAGCCACCGCAGCACAAGCCCAATCCCAGCCAGGAAGCTTCCCACATGGCACAGCAGACCTTCCTTGTCTCTCCCACTGCTCCCCTCAGTAGTGTACTTCGGTGGATTGGACTGTTCTGCTCCCCAATCTATCTCTGGTGAATCCTCTCACCACTCCACACCTCTGGCCTACACCCCAGTTTTTGTATGCATGAATAAATATATCTTTTTAAAAAATCTAATAAAAAAAAGAATATGGAGTCCTCACACTCGCAGTAGAGGCAACACTACTACCTGGGTTATAATGGGCAGGTAATTGAAGGAGTCAAAAGACTCATTTTCCTCACCGACACATGAAAATCATGTCGGTGCCTTGAGTTGCTTAAATTGTTGTGAAAATTAAATGACACGATGCAGGCAGTGCCCTTAGCATGTTGTCTGGCACAGGAGAAGCACCAGATGGAAGAGAAGGATCATAATTTCTTGTGCACCTACCTGTCTTTTGGCCAGCATGGCCCAGGGTGCTGGGCATACAGAGGAGAGGAGAGCAAATGTGTGGCCTTTCATCGACTAATCTAGTGGGGGAGACAGACCCATAGAAGGTGATCAGGAATTGGTGCCATAATGTAATACAGAGATATGGACGTAGAGTTCAGTGGTCACCAGTTCTGGCTACCGAAGACCTCAGCACAGACATGGCTGAGAGAAGAATTCCTGGAACTTGAGGGCTGCCTGGTGAAGGATTGGTCTTTCATGCATTTAGCCTGCGGGGTGGGGGGAGGGGAGTGTTAATGACTTCTGAGCTTTTTAAAGGATAAGGAATATAATCTCCCTGAAGGGGAGAGGAAGAGGGGGTCAGGACCAATGACTCAGGGAGGCACACTCCAGACAGTTAAGAAGGAAGACATGATTGAGTTCCCTGGAGAGTGTTACTCGCAGACTATCCTGGCAATGATACCCTGGCAATACTATGAGGGGAAATGTGGCTTAACGACCAGGTGCCATCTGGTTGAAGGCTATGCCAGAATGTAGTTTTGGATCACTCACTACTAGCAGAAGTGGCGGAGCTCTCTGGTGGTCTCCCAAATACCTACGCTTCCCTTTTCTTTCCCAATAGGAGTCTCTGTCACTGAGTGAGGCAAATGCTAAGGTAAAAAACCATTTCTCAACCTCTCTTGCAAATAAGGGTAACCAATGAAATGTATGTAAGATTGCTTCTTGCTTTTTATAATAAAAAAATTCCAAACATATACAAAAAGAGAAAAAAATAGTATAAGAACCGCCTTGTGCCCTTCACATGGCTCCATAGTTCTCGACATTTTGACCAGTCTTGTTTTATTTGCCCTTTCACTGGGGTCTTTTTATTTTCTAGATAAAGTGGGAGTCAGATGTGATATTATTCTACCCATGAATATTTCAGTATGTCTTTCCAAGAAATACTTTTTGTTTAACATACCATAATACCAATATCAGACTGAACAAAGTTAAAAATGATTCTTTAATATTATCGAAAAGGCATTATGGACTCAGTTGGGAAAACTTTTTAAGGGGATGTACTCTGGTAGGGAACAAAGTATTTATTTGCTTTTCCTCCCATCTCTTTTCTGTGATGAGATTTGACAACCAGAGTTCAGCTCGCCCTCTGTGCCCGTGGGCCCTGCCTTGGGGGAGACAGAGGAGGAAGGTGGAAGGGCTAGGGCTCTGGGAGACATGGAACCATCTCAGCAACATGAAGCTTAACTCTCGGGGAGAAGGTTTATCCTACAGTTTCTTTTCTTTTTTTAAATTAATTGAATATTTTTGAGCTCTTTTTGGTTTATAGAAAAATATGAGCACAAGGTACAGATTTCCCATTCCCCTATTATGACCCCCAGTTTCCCCTATTATCAATATCTTGCATTACTGGGTTACATTTATTACAACTGATGAGGCAATATCAATATGTGATTATTATTATAATGTATTATCACTGCATTATTACTATTAAGTCCACAGTTTACATTAGGGTTCACTCTTGGTGTTGGACCTTCCATGGGTTTGACAAATATGTAAAAACTTAGGTCTGCCACCATAGATCATACCAGGTTCTTTCACTGTCCTAAAAACCCCCTGAGTTCCACGTATTCATCCCTCTTTTGTCCTCTTCTGGGATCTTTAGCAACGACTGATCTTTTTACTGTTTTACCTTTTCCAGATTCATATAGTTGGAATCATATTGCCTTCCATGTAGACTTCTTTCATTTAGCAATATACATTTAAGTTTCCTCTGAGTCTTTCTGTGACTTGAAAACTCACTTCATTTTAGTGTAGGGTAAAAATCCATTGCCTGGATGCACCAGTTTCTCCATTCACCTACTGAACAACATCCTGGTTGCTTCCAAGTTTTGGCAGTGATGAATAAAACTGCTATAGAAATTCATGGGAAGGTCTTTGTGTAGACATAAGTTTTAAACTCCTTGGGGTAAATGCCAAGGAATGCTGGATCACATGGTAAAAGTATGTTTGGTTCTGTAAGAAGCTGCCAAACTATCTTCCAAAGTGGCTGTCCCCATTTTTTTTTTTTTTGTGAGAGAAAATCTCTATTGTTTGTAAAGCACTGTAATCTAGGTCTCTATTATTAGTAGTCAAATGCAATTCCTAATTGATATGATGGGCATACCCCTACAGAGTGTTGATTAACTGGATAGAAATCTACCAACATACAACACGTCATCTTAACCATAAAACCAAAAGAAACTTCTTGTCTAGTTGTTTGCTCTTTTCCACTGACATTTCTTCTTTTTCATGGAAAGGTCAGGAAAGACTGCCAAATGCATAACAATGCCATGGCCCTTTCCTGTGCTCCCTATCAGCATTAAGGACAAGAGAAAAGATTGCGTTGTGACAGGGCCTGTTGTGTCTTGTTAAGAAGTCTTCAAGAAATTCTGTCTCTGGTAGGTACTTGCAAACCATTTGTTTAACAATCTATTACACCTGTCTTTTGGCATTTCTCTCATCTTTCATAATTTCACCAAGATTGGGATAGTGGTTTTATACTTGAGTCTACAAATGCTTTCATAGTTGGAAACCTCAAATGCTGGAGTGAGCAAATATTCCCCACTATCATTATCCAGTAATCAAAATCATTTTACCAACTTGATTTGGCTTCACACTGTGCAATAGATGTGTTCTGGGGGAGCTATATATACATCACATTGTTATAAATTAATTCCTATTTTAAATGAATAGGGAAAGCTCATCACAGAAGGGATAATTCAGCGAATTCTTCTATAAAGCAAATAATTCCATTATATGAATAATCACCCTCTAATTTAGTCCTCTATGAATATGAAATGTTCAAATATTGAGGGTTGTGGGTTTGTTTTTTTTTTTGCATTTCAGATTATAGCTGAACATTTGGTTGTATTCAATTCCTTCTTTCTCCTTTTAACATCGTTATTATTGTCTTCATTGCTGTTTGTTGCTATCACCAGAAAGGCATTACATTTTAGAAACCTAAGAAAAGCATTGCACTAATAGAGGTTATCCTACTCATCTGAAAGCAGAACTTGTTCTGTGTTGAGGAATTCTATAGCCTCTCTCAGTGGAATATAATGATTACTTGGTTATATGACCTTAGAAAACCACCAATTACATAAACTCTTTGAGCCTCAGTTTCTTCATCTGTGAAATGGGAATGATAGAGTTGGTGTGAGACTCAAATGTGATAAACTAACATAGAGTTCTGTGATGGTTAATTTTATGTTTCAGCTTGACTGGGATACCCAGATAGCTAGTACACATTATTTCTGGGTGTGTCTGCGAGGTGTCTCCAGAAAAAATTATCATTTGATTTGTAGAAAGACTAGGAAGATCAGCCTCAGGAAGGATATCACACACACCTTAATTTAAAAATTAAGGGGCCTCCCTGGTGGCTCAATGGGTTAAGTTGTAGCAATATGAAGCTATCCACAACCACTGCAGCATGAGTTCGATCCCCAGCCAGGGAGCTTCCCACATGGCATAGCAGACCTCTCCTACCTCTCCTGCTGCTTCCCTCAGCAGTATACTTCAATAGGTCTGCCTATTCTGCTACCTACTCTGTCTCTGATAAATCCTCTTACCACCCCTCACCTCTGGTCTATACCCCAGCTCTTGCATGCATAAATAAATAAATCGTTAAAAAAATAAAAGAAGGGCCTCCCTGGTGGTGCAGTGGTTGAGCGCTGTGCTGTGGAGCTATCAGCAGCGCACAATGTGAGTTCGAAGCCCAGCCAGGGAGAATCCCACATGGTGCAGCAGACCTCTCCTGCCTCGCCCACTGCTCCCCTCAGCAGTGTATTTCTGATCTGCCTGTTCTGCTCCCCACTCTGTCTCTGGTGAACCCTCTCGCCACCCCGCGCCTCTGGCCTGTACCCCAGCTTGTATGTATAAATAAATAAATCTTTAAAAAAAAATAAAAAATAAAAGAATAAATAAGAAAAAAGTCCTCCCTGGTGACGTAAGGGGTTAAGTCTCAGCACTATGAAACTATCCGCAGTGAGTTTGATCCCTGGCCAGGGACCTTCCCACATGGCACAGCAGACCTCTCTTGTCTCACCTGCTTCTCCCCTCAGCAGTGGATTTCAGTAGATCTGCTGTCCTGCTCCCCACTCTGTCTCTGGTGAATCCTCTTACCCCCCACCCCATACCTCTGACCTACACCCCAGCTCTTGTACGCATAAATAAATCTTTTTTAAAAATTAAGAAAAAGACATAGGAAGGGTGAATTTGAACTTTCTTAATCTGAGACAGCCATCATCTTTTCCCCTCAAACAGTCTTGCTTCTGCTTCTTAGACCTTCTAATTCATATCAAATTATGGATTTCCTGGTTCTCCACCTGGCAGAGGGCAAATCTTTCTTGGTCCTCATAATTGTGGGAGCCCATTCCTGTTGATTCAGTTTCTCTGGAGAAGCCTAATCCAAGTGCCTTACCCCTACTGTGTATTCAATTCCCGTCAGCTATTATAACTGGTATCGGCAGCAATGTTATTAAGTGGTGGGTCAAACTGGTCCTCTCTTTAAAAAAATCAATTATGGCCACTTCTCACCCATCAAGATTGTCACTATCCAAAAAACAGACAGCAAAAACAATAATTGTTGAGAAGAATGTAGAGAAATTGGGACCTCTGTGCACTGCTGGTTGGAAACCAAATACTATAACCACTATGGAAAGCAGTATGGAGATTCCTCAAAAATTCTAAATAGATGGTAATATGGATCCATATGGTAATATGATCCAGCAATTCTACTCTTGGGTGTATACCCAAAAGAACTGAGAGCCAGACTCTTTGAGATATTTGAACACCCATGTTCATGGCAGTATTATTCACAATAACCAAAGGAGGAAGCCATCAGAGGGTCCATCAACAGGTGAATGGATAAGCAAAATGTGACGTAGTCATACTCTGAAGAATTATTCAGCCTTATAAAGGAAGGAAATTCTGACACATGCTATACAATGGATGAATCTTGAGAACACTGTGATACATGAAATAAGCCAGTCACAAAAGGACAAATGCTGTATGATTACACTTATATCAGGCCCATAAAGTAGATAAATTCAAGGGCCTCCTTGGTGGTACTAGGGTTTAAGTCTCAGCCTATGAAGCTATTGACAGCCACTGCAACACGAGTTAGATCCCCGGCCAGGGAGATTCCTACATGGCACAGCAGACCTCTCCTGCCTCTCCCACTGCTCCCCTCAGCAGTGTTTTTCACTCAATCTGCCTCTTGTGCTCCCCACTCTGTCTCTGATGAATCCTCTAGTCCCTTCCCCCCAACACCTCTGGCCTACACCACAGCTCTTGTATGCATAAATAAATAAATCTTTGTAAAAAGTAGATAAACTCATGGAGACAAAATGTAGAATGATAGTTGCAGGATATGGTGGGAGAAGGGAATGGAGAACTCTTGTTTTATTGGCACAGAGTTCCATTGTTCTATGGATGGATGGCAACTATAGTTGCACGACAATGTGAATGTTCTCAGGGTTACTGAACCATCCACATTAAAAGCAGTGAAGATGGAAATTTTCATGTTGTAGGTATTTTATCACAATATTTAAACAATTTAAAAGTTGAAACAGAAACCCCTATAGTTTCATGACTGGGATTTTCTGTACCTAGGAAATCAGAACATACCCAGTGGAAGGGGGTTGTAGGAAAAGGAGACGTGACAGCAAGGACAACCTGGGGTGTTCTTTGGTGGAAATAAACACTGCTATAGCTGATATGTGGACCACTCACACTCTATGAGACTCCCTGGAGCTAAGTCCATGGCCAAGTAGCTTCATGAAGCACAGCAAAGGTTAAGACCTGCGTCTGGATAACTACCACTTCCAGAGCAAGGCCCTGCCCAAGAAGCTGGTATTTGAAAATTATAACTCAATCGAGAGCAGAAGAAGAGTTTAGTGACGCTGGCTTAGTAATTAAATTACAAGGTGATTATTAGTCAGCTCAGGCAAAAAGATTATATCTGAGTACTCTAAGTAGCCTAAGACTAAAACTCCTCCCAGAAAAAAAAAAACAACTGTTACTAAATTAATGCCATTTCTACCAATTATAGATGCCCTCCAGTGCCTATAAGGTTGTCATGGCAACATGCCCACTGAAAGGGTATGCTTGATAAGGCCTGAAATAAAGTACAGCAGAAAGGGAATGTTTCACATCTTATCTCTGTGTCAGACCAAAATTATTTTCTTGAATGGGGAGCAGGTGAACTATCACCACCCTGGTCCCCATTCTCCTGTGGCCCTCTCTGAGTTTCCAGGCTGGCTGGCCACCTCTGCTGCTACAGAGAGAAGGGCACCCCAACATCTCATCACACCAGTCTCTTTCCCTGGTATGGTTTTCCATTCAACATCAGTCAAATGGGATCTTTACTTATTTTTCTGAAACTCTCCTTTGCCACCTCCTCCAGGCAGTCTTCTCTAATTGGCAGCTCAGTGATCTCTAGACCTGATCCAACTCATTTGCTAAGTCTACACATCTGGATTTTACAGAAATTCATAGGAAAGTATGGCAGAATCCTTATTTTGTTTTCAGATGGCACAAAATAAATCTTATTTAAAGGCATATTCTTATGGCCTATAGTCAAGTACCAAACTTGGTCAGAATCAGTCAACTCCTGGAGAGACAATTATAGGTATATAAGGCTATGAACCACACTAACACTATTAGAAAAACAATAAAAAACAAATTCTGAGTCTATGAACAATATTCTGAAAGAAATCCACTCCCTGACGTTTTCACAGACACCACCCCATCTCCATGCTGAAGAGATCTCAGGTGCCAAGGATCACAATTCCCAGCGTGCCATGAACCTTACTTCCGGAACAGAGAGCCACTGGGAACTGGGGACAGAGTTAAGTGGCCTTGCTTGGCTTCTCACTTAATATATGTGTGTTCTTTTCCAGCTTCAACTTGTACCCTGGTGCTTCTTGCAGGAGATACACTGGAGGAGACACTTGGAAGAGATGTGTGGGTGAGAAACACATGAGAAACATGCTACTCCTAGTCCATGGCAGAGACAATGGCTGTTCGCTTAACTTCATGTTGGAATACGTGGTGTATTTTGAATTTTGCGTCTCTCTTTCTGTCTCAGCTCTCTGGCACCTGCCTAATCCCTTTCTTGTGGTTCCCTGCCAGAAGGTACCTTGGATTTGTGACAACCTTTTGGGTCTCAGCAGGCCTTCTTGGGGCCAAGCCTATTTGGTTGGGCATTTGTCCACAAGGGGATGGTAATTTTTGGAGTTTTATTGGGAAACAATTATTTAAAACCCTTTCTTTTTACTCTCTTCTCTGCATACCAATTCTATTAATATCCATCACACTAAGACATCTATCACACGAAGAGTAGGCGTCCTTCCCCATAAATCTTGCTGAGGGTGAGTCTGTGGATTACTAAACTCTCAGCTCAGGCTGGAGTGGACCCGTGGTCTGGGGCACACTCCACTCTTTGAATTATCGCTTAGAAATACAATGTAAAACGCATGCCTCTGGGCCATGGAACAAAGTCAAAATGGGTCAGATTTTAATTTGAGGTCCCATATAGCCTCCCACCAGTGGAACAAAAATACAAAAACAATAATAACCTTCAGTGAGAACTTACAATGTGGTAAGTGCCTCATATACATGATTTCATTTAATCGTCATAACATCTTATCCAGGTAGATTCTAATATTTCCCTCTTTTATAGAAGACGTGGAAGCCCTGAGCATATAAGTTGCCCAAGGTTGTCACCATGACAACATTTAAATCCTGGTCTGTGTCTCCTCTGAGTCTAGGCTCAAACCAGTTATACATTAAGAACTTTCCAGACTAATTGCCTCCTTCTTTTTCTTTGCTTAGGCCCATTCCCCCTACCCCTTGCTAATTCCCACCTATAAACTCCTGTTGGCTGCCCCCTGGGAAAGCCCCTTCCCCAGATCCCCCCATGCAAATCACTCAGATCCCACAAATCGCTTTTGTGGACCCATTTCTGTGACACTGTTCTGCCTCTCCAGTTCCTAAGATGTTCCTTCCCTGGAATTGCTCTGTCTGAATTGTATATCTGGCACATTTTGGATTTTAATCTTACACTGCCATTTCTGTTTAAAAAGTGTCTGTCTTTTCCTCACAACTAAATTGTGAGGCTCCTTAAGCTTAGATTAATGCACATTTTTGTGTGAGTTTATGATTCAGGATCCCTAACTTAGACCAAATACAGATATATATTTAATAAGCACTGGGGTAAAAAAAAAAAAAAGTCATTTAAGTGACTTTTCAAATGATGTCTATAAAGATATTTTAATAGCACAGAAAATGTATATTTTTAATTTTATTAAGCAACTAAAGCTAGAAGTGAAAATATATACTCAATTATTATAATTATAGCTAATAAATCACTTGTTTAAAATCCAAAAAAATAAAAACTACCGGAGTACTAAGTAAGTCAGGAAAGTAATGAAAGCTGACTCCAATTTAACTGACTGCATCTTTATTATTTCCTGCAACCATTTTACTATTAAATCGGGAAATGTGAAAAACATTCAAAATTCAGAGTGTGGAATGTGGACACCAGGCGTATGTCACTAAATGAGCCACTGGAGCACCAGTAGAAAACATCATGCTTTTTATTGCTATTAATTGCTATGTTAAGTATAGGCACAAAAAAATTTCCTTAATTGCTGCAGGGCTTTTTAATCATTAATTTGCAAATCATTGATTTGTCGGTACTTTATTTAATGATATTTTTTCTTTTTCTAAGTTTCTTTTAAAGATACTCAGTTTACACCATCATTTAAAATGTCTATTTTGGTAAACATAACAGATGACTAATAGATAGGTAAATAACATATTATAAAATGTGGATCAAAAATTTTTTGACTGATGAGGTACGTGAGCAAAGATGATTCTTCTACGGCAAAGAATCCTTTGGAAATATACACAAATACACACACATACATCTTGGAAGTTTCAGTTTGAAAGAGAAAAGCATATTATTATAAATGCATCAGTGAGGAAAACAGAAGTTGCCTGCAGTTGAAGGAGGGGTGCAACTGGAATCTTAGAATGTGTATTGTGATGTCTGGAGATGATGGGTGTGGTTAAGCTCACTGTCTCGGAGGTTGCCAGCCCAGCCTGAACCACCTACTTGCTGACTGAGTGTCCAGGACTGGTTACATCACCCTCCTTGCCTCAGTTCTTTCTACTGTAAAAGTCCAGTGAGATAAAGCACAAAAAGTGATTCAATTGTTGTTTGGCAGTAGTAATTTCTCAATTAACACATTAACTATTGTTCTTTGAAAAGAGGATTTTGAGGCGCCTCCCTGGTACTGCAACTGGTTAATTCACAGCTCTATGACGCTATCCCCAGCCACTGCAGCACTAGTTCAATCCCTGGCCAGGGAGCTTCCCACATGGCACAACAGACATCTCTCCTGCCTCACCCGCTGCTCCCTTCAGCAGTGTACTTCAGGAGATCGGCCTGTTCTGCTCCCCACTCTGTCTCTGGTGAATCCTCTAAACACCCCAAACCTCTGGCCTACACACCAGTTCTTGTATGCATAAATAAATAAATCTTAAAAAAAAACAAAAGAGGATTTCGAGCTGTAAAAGATTCAAGGCCCAGTTATCTTACATACATTTCATAATTTGCTTTAGGACATGGGAATTATAAGTTAGTTGAAAAAAGAGGACATCTAGGATAGAAAAGAGAAAGCCATTTTCAGGAGAGAAAATTCCAAGTTACAGGGATCATAGTGAACTTAACCCCTTTTCCTACACTGCCTTTCCTTTCAGGCTGTTCAAGATCTGGGTCTTTGGATTACAAAGGTTAGGAAACCACTCAAGCTATTACAAATTAAAAGGAATTACTGAAGGATACAGAGATATCGGAATCCAAGAGAAGTCTAAGAGAGTACCCAGGGACTGGGAACTGGAAAGTTAGAAGCAGAAGTTATAGACCTCTCTCATACACATCCTTTCTCTCTCTACCTCCTTCCCCGCCCCCCTCCTCTCCTGCCTCTCCCTTGGCCCCACATCCCTCCTCTGCTTACTCACCTGTGCTTGGCCCACCCACACACCAAATCCCCACCTCCGACCTAACTGAGGAGCAATCACCAATGAGCAGAGGTCTCTCACATTCTTCCTGCAGATTCTTATAAAAGGGAATCTGATTGGTTCAGTTAATCTGCCAGCGCTATGGCCACTTCAGCCCAGGCCTAGCCAATGCCCTGGAGTCCCTTGGATCTCCTATATACACCCAGGTCCAGTGAGCCTGGCTGTCCCTTCCAGGGTAAGTGTGACACAATTTTTCTAGACTGTAGTCTGACAAAAGATGAAAGTTGCCTCTTTGCAGAGATGTGGGGTGTATCTTTGCCCAGATCCTCATTATGAACAAGTCAACTGTGGATGAGGCATTCATGCCACTGACGTGTGACCTTGAACACTAAAGGACTTGAGGAACTTGGTTGCTCACAGGCTTCTCTTTCTGTCCTTGAATCTTTCGAGGCAGGATCTGCTTGTCCTATGTTCCCTCTGACTTCAAGGTCCTGTTTAATGAATATTATGAGAAAGAAACCCTTGCTACTCTGCCACATGTAAAATTTTGTAAAATTTTGGCTACTTAACTTTACAGTTTCTTTGGCCAACTGGGAGAACTTGAAGGTTTGAGGGTAATATCAGAGATTGTAGAGTTCAACCCTCCCATTTTACAGGTGTGGGAACAGAGGCCTGAGAGAGGAAATGTCATGCAGCAGGATAGTGTCAGGTGGGTCTGAAGCTTAGTTCCCATGGTCCCTTGCAATGCCTAACAAGTAGATATTGATTGGCATCTATTGATGCCTCTTCACCACCAGCTTCGCCACCACCATGTCAAAAGGATCACTTTCTATCTGCCTTTCAGGGCTGGTCTTTGGAATTGTGTGCAGAAGTAGAAATGAGGCCTGGGTGAAACTTAACCTGGCTCTCTCCAGTCATTATCTCTCCAGGCCAACACCACAGTAACAGAATGGATATACCAGACCCATGACTTCCTTCCTTTTTAAGGTCAGGGTGCAGGATGAACCTGTTCCCTAGCTTCCACCTAATGACAAAGAAGGGATTTGGGTCACTGCTGACCTCCTCCCTATCGAAGACCTCTTCTCAGAAGCCTTCTCTGGTTGTTCCAATCCACTGGGAACCCTTAGTGAACTGAAAATCACCCTCACACAGTGCAGCATTTACTGTTTTCCTGCTATCTCGTGGGTGCTGGCCTGGAGGCAGGTGCCCCCATCCCCAGCACTTCAATAAAAGGCTTTCAATAATAATAATATTGAAGGCCTTCAATAAAAGTGCTGACTGATGGACGAAAGATTGGGGGTGGGGATGAATGGGAAGAAGGAGAAATATTTTCTTTTGCTAGTATCTTAGGAAGGTATGGAATAGGAAAAGCAACTGCTTAAAAGAGAGAAATATTCTGTTTTTCCATTTCTAAGCTACATGGTGACAAGTCAGACAAAGGCAATTCTTGGCAACCTATATCTGCCACAATTAAGCCAATTCCAGTGTCAGCTCATTAACTCTGCACCCAGCAGCAATTCTGTCCTAAGCCTGTAAACCTGCTGTAAGATCAACCACACAGCAGAGAAGGAAGGGTGCCAGAGGAGAACACGTAAGCCCCAGGCCTCCCACATGGACACTTGTCTCAGGGACCCACAGCCTTCCTCTCAAAAACCCCTATTTCAGCTGGGAATCCCCATCATCAGAGGTCATTTCAGATAGTTCTTGATAAAAAGACAGGAAAAGTCACAGTTGGAGAAGAGAATGAAAAGACTATGTTATCAGGAATTAATGAAGATTTATCCTGTTAGATTAACACCAGGGGCCAGGCTCTGAGGCTATGCAAGACAAGAAAAGTGTGGATGAATAGTGCGGGAGTCCTGACCCACAGAGGGCATCTGGGGGTGGGGACACATTACAGGGGTCCTTGGGCAGCAGGGTTGGGAGGGAAGAGCAGAACCACTGACTGCTGGGGAGGACTAAGAGGGCTGGGCCAGCAGGAGGTGAGGACTGGAACTGGGTGAAGGTTCCTTGAAGACAAACCTAACCTACTTCACACTTGGAGATGTGTCATGCCCAGGAATCCTCCCTGCAGCGCCAGCTCTGCTGTCCCAACAGCAGAAAATAAAAATGCAGGGATCATTCACCTGACCCTGAGAGGCCCTAAGAGGAGGAAAGGAATATCACCTGAGCACTTGTTTTAGGGCAGAACCAGTTTAGAGACATTATCACAAGTGGAGCTCACAGCCCAGGAAAAGTTGTTGAATAAGCAGCCCAAGATTACCCATTTGGAGGGCAAGTAAGTTGCCCAGTCACAGATCCAGGAAGTGCCTTGCCTGAGATTCAAGCCCAGGGTCAGGCTGCCCAGTTCCCACTGACCCTCTCGTGTCACATAGACCCCCAAACAGAGGTGTGTACTCTCCAGGGCTTCTTTGCCTTCTGCGCATTTTTCAGCTTCTCCTCACCTCTGGGGGTGGATCCTTTCCACACCTCTGAGGGTGTAATTTAAAGCAAAAGCAAAAGCAGAATCCAGACAATTTCATTCTTGTTTCTTTGTCAGTGGTGTGCTTCTCACATAGTGAGCGAAATGGTATTGACAACAAGGCAGGTAAATGAAAATTGCTGAGTGGATAAACTCTAGTACTATTATATCATATTTTGTAAGCCCAGGAAACTGTCCAGGTGTTAAAGCATAAAAATAACATGCTGCTGAACCAACGAGGCAGACATGCTAAGGGGGCAAACCAGTGGGAAGTCAGGTATGCTTAAACGTGTTGCATTGTTGGTGGCGCGGTGGGGGGATAACTGGGCCTGTCACCCAGTACCTAGCTTCCCGTACCCCCTCTGCCTCTTACTAATGCATGACTGTAGGCCAGCTGCCTAGCTCTAGAAGAGAGGGGACAACCCCCTTACCCCCACCCCCATGCCTTTGGTATAAGAATCAAATTAGCTGCTCTATAAGATAGGGCTGTGGCTGCTGCTTTGCTTTCCTTCTGTGACTTGGCTTATTCTGAGCTTATGCCAGGAAGAGACGCTTCCATACAAAACAAAACCCCACTCATCCTTCAAGACCCTCTTCAAACCCCACTTTCAAACACATCTCCAGTGAGAAGCTGTCCCAGATTCCTTCTAACTCCAGCCCCTTCTTCTAGCTCCCTCTTGTCAATCTGTTTCCTCTGCCCAGCCAAACTGCTGGGAATTTCAGAATTCTCTTTTCCTTCATCTGCCCTAGCCAAATCCCTACCCTTTCCTTTGCCTTTGGAAATCTTACTAATTCTCAACTCAAGTACCACCTCCTCCAAGAAGCCTTCCCTGACTCCACTCCCATTCCCACTCACCTTCCATCCTTTTTGGCTGCTCTCCTTGAGGGTTCCTAGCATTTCATGCTTATTCCTGTGTTAAGTGTTGTTTATCCCCTGCGTTTTCATGGACTGCATTCCTTACATGATACTTTGAGTTCTTTGAGGGCAGGGACTGAGGGTCTTGCTTCTTTTGGCATTCCGACATGTCCTGTCTATGGAAAGTGCTCTGCAAATGTTACATGAATTAACAAATTTCTAAGGGTCCCTCTATGCCAAGTGCAGTAACTGCTATCCAGTAGGTACTTAGAAAACATCGATGATTTGCCTAAATGATTACTGAATTATCTATTGCATTGAATTTTCTCAGAAGCCATAGTCCCACCTCTCTGCCCTCAGCAGGCCAATGGAAAATTAATTGGTTGCAAAGTGCATATCTAATTACAACACCCCGCCCCTGCCACAGAGATGTTCAAATGTTAATTATAACATATGCATCTCAATAACAGACGTTAGCATTTAATGCAGCATTAATAATACCACTTCGGCTGTCCAGTGCATACACAAAGCTTCCTTTTATCTGCCATTTACACAGATTGCACTTTAAGCTTGGAAGTCCTTATCCTTAAAGTCTTCCTGCTCCTAAAGCCAAAGGTTCCCCTGCAAACCTAAACCGCACTAAAGCCCCCCAGTTCTCCCAGGGTAGAGGTTTCCACCCACGGTGGCGCCAGGGTTGCGGGAGAGCGGACCTTGGGCTGCGGGTTTCCGAGTGGCTAGACTGGGTTCTCTGGGCCGCTCAGGCAGCATTCCCGGAGTTCCAGCAGCGCTGGGCTCTCCAGGGCCCGCCATCCCAGGGAAGAAAGGCGAACTACATTACCCAGAAGGCCTCCCGCCACCCTCTTTCCTTTCAAGCCTTTGCACGTGGCCGGAGGGGAGGGCGGGGCCTGGACGTCACTCTCCTGCATTCTCTTTCCCTGTGTCAGAGCAGGGATCATTTTTTTTTTTCCTTCCTCTACTCTCCCCCCTCCCACCCGCCCCTCCCTCCCTCTTTCCCTTCCCTCCCTCCCCTCTCTGTTGGGTTTGTGCGCTGGGGCGCCGAATCCCCTCCTCAGCCGGGACGCGCGGAACTCGAGGCAGGAGTCGGCTCTCTGGAGCCTACTCCTACCCTTCCCCTTCCCTGCCCCCTTCCCCCATCCTCCTACTGGGGCTCGGAGCAGCGGCCGGAGGAACCCCGAGGTGAGCATCCCCCCCATACACCCCCCTCTTTTAGTGATCTCAGCTTGCTGATCGATTGAGCGACCCGGGAGGAGGGCTTCGTGACGTGCGCGTGCTTATAGATAAATCCGGGAAAACCGCCCCAAACAATTAGCCCCCTTCCCCCTCCCAGCGCCCGGGTCAGCGGGCTTCCGCGCCCATTCACTGTCCCCCTCTCGGTCGAGGACCGCACTCCCCGAACTCGCCCCCTCCTCAGGTTTGCCCCTTCCCAGCCAGGTTCCCGCCCGGTGGGAATCCAGAGCCCTGGAGCTCTGGTGAGGAGGGGGGTGGGGGCTGTCTTGAGGGGCGCACTGCTGGAGCCCGGCTAGCATTGGAGCGGCGCGGTGTAACCGCTGTCATGTGCCGGGTTCCGACCCGGGGTGGGGGGTGGGGGGAGGAAGAGAGCGAGCGTGATTCCTCTCCCTTTTGTTTTGAGCCTGCATTTGCTGCATCAAGCAGTTGGTTTAGTACCAGCCAAACTTGCAGCTGTTCTGGCCGCGCTGCGCCGAGGTATGGAGCGCGGCTCTGGGTGGCGGCTCCGGGCTGGAGGCGGCTGCACTGGCGGCTGCGGGAGAGACCCGAGAGTCTCCACGCCGCCCCTCCCTCCTCTGCTGACTGATTGTGTCTGTGGCAGCGGCCGTGTGTGAGTGTGTGAGCGCGCCCGTCCCTGCGGGCGCGGGGATGTCTGTCGTCTAGACTGACTGCACCCTCCCTCCGTCCCCTGTGTGCCCGCGGGCCGCGGGGGGCACAAAAGGACCTAGCCGAGGAGGAAACCGGATCAGTGGATCCATTGCGTTTGCAGTTTTGGCCATTCTCTACGGTTGTGACTGTGTTGGCCTTTAAAAAAAATTATTCCTGTAGCCGCGGTGTAATTGGGCCTGGGAACATGTTTGCCCGGCCTGGGGAGGGTTAAGTTGACAGATTCTGAAAATCCAGCTCTCTGTGGCGAGTGACCCGAGTGGCGGCGGGGTGGGCTCCAGCTCGGGTTCTTCTGGAAGACCAGCAGGTGACTGTCCCGGGCGGCTGTCGTCGGGGACGGCGGACAGGGGCTGGTGACTCGATCTTCAGCGGAGGTCTGGGGCCCGCCGAGGGGCTTATGCCAGAGCTTGGGTGAGAGTGGAGGGGGCGTCCGGGATACCGCGCGTCTGAGCTGAGTATTTCTCTACATAAAGGACAATTGGGGGTCGGAAGTCCTGCACAATGTTGGTTGTTTAACTTGGAGTTGTCAGGGTTGGGGCTGGGGTGGGGAAAGGTGGCAGGTGTGTGTGGGGGGGTGCGGCTAGTGAAGAGGAGGGATGGATGGATGGCGGCGCCCAGTGTGTCCCCACCCTGGGGAGTGAGGCATCGCCTCCCTCGCCCAACTGTTTGTGTGTGTACACACCGCTCTGGCGTGTGTGTGTGTGTGTGTGTGTGTGTGTGTGTGTGTGTGTGTGTGTGTGTGAGGGGGGGGGCGGGGACCGCAGACCACGGTGTAGCCGGGATGCGCGTGGGCCCGGATCCCGGCGAGCATCTATACCGCCATCCTTCTAGTGGTCGGAGTTGGGCTAGTTGTCAGTGTGCTTCAGCCGCACTCCGGGGTTACTAGGAGAGGGAGTTGTGCGGTCGTGGCCCCCTGGAGACCTTGGGGTTGCTGGTGCACGAGGTTAGCTAGTGGGGCCGAGTCCCTCTGTCCCTCCCTCCGTGTTCCCGGATCCAGTTGACTGACCGCCTACTTGGCGGTGCCAGGGGCTGATCTGGCTGGGCCTGGAGCTGCCACGGCGCTCGCGTGTAGCCGCTCTCCTTCCCCACCTCCCCCATACTCCCCGGACGAGCTCGGGTTGACCCTGGCACCAGAGCGCTGTGGGACACGCGTGCGGTCTTCGCACACCCGGGAAGGAATCCGTGCTTCGGCGCCTGCTTCCCATTCTTCCGTCCTGCAGACAGTCGGGGCCAGAGGCTGCCCCGGCCTGGGCCCGGGTCTGGGCCCAGCCCCAGCCCCAGCCCCAGCCCCGCGCTGCCTGTTGCCCCCTCTGCCGGGTGCAGTCAGTGCTCTTCTTTTACCCGCGGGGCTCTGGGTCTTTGCGTTGGGGCAGCCGCTGGAGCTGCCACTCAGTACTGGCTGTAGGCTCCGGGTGGGGGTGGGGGGTGGCGAAAGTGACACAGCACGAGCAGCGCCTCTGGCGCTGCAGCTCCAGCTGAAGGAGAGAGGAAGGAGCCGCCCAGAGGGCGGGAGGGGCCCGCAGCATGGCTGGCCTAGGTCCTGGACCCAGACCCCTGGGTCGAAAACCCCCGGAATCCCGGCTCCAAGTAAGCACAGCACACGGAAATTACCTGACTTTCGAGAAAACCCGATTATATGGGAACAAAATGAACCGAACAGACATTAGAAGATGTCCAGTCCTTCTCAGGATGCTCTCGGGTTGCCTGAGGAAACACCCTTTGAGTATTTGAAACAGTATTCGATTTACACACAGATCATCTCATCTGCTGTGTCAAGTGTCTGTCCTGTATATTGTTCTCTTAGAGGCAGTGGTTTTGTAACACATTCTAGGGTACAATATCATCGGTGATTACAGATTGCTGGAACAGTGTTTGTATGGCTTCAAAGTCCCCCCTCCATCCCACGGCCCATACACAATGTGTTAGGTATTTATTAAGAGGGTCCTGTGAGGTATTAGCCCTGTTTTACTAAAAAGTGCTGGGACTTTCCTGAGGCCTCTCAGCAGGGAAAGGAGACTCCTCTCAGCATGCTTTTTTTTCCTTTTAATTAAAGTGTGGTCACCATATACATATGTAATATATAATATATATATATATATATTTTTTTTTTTTGAGACTAGGTCTTGGCATTCTAGGGAGTACTGTTAAACCTGAGAAAGGGGATAAATTATGCTGGTATTTATTCTTTGTTAGAACACTTTTGGTTTGCTACCAGTTCCTTACAGAATAGCCATTAAAGATCAAAAGTCTGCATAGCTGTTAGTATCACTTATCGGATATTTGCTGTTGGTGAATAGTTATCAGCTTTGATACATCTAGTGTATATATATGTATGTATACACACACACTCACATAATCATACTCCAGATCAAACCTTCCTGTAATGAATACATGTGGTATACATGTTTAGAGAGCACATGTATGTGTTTGCGTTGTGTGTTCATGGAGTTCTTATGAAATCTAAGGCTTATTCTGCAGTTACTGGTTTCAAGTCATCAGATTAAAAGTGTAGGCTCTTAAAAAACCATCCCAGATTACACTCCTTGTCCTTCTCCATTTCCGAGGATGGGAAAAGAGCAAGGAGCTCAGCTATGCCTATCTGTGTTTCTCAGAGCTGGTGGACATGAAAGTTTTCAGACAGAAACTGGAGGGTTATTAGGTTTGGCCAGTGAATCTACAATTCATTCACAAACATGTACTGAGCATGTACATGTTTGTCTATCTTCAAGTGCACACAGAGGAAGTAAAAGTATATTCTAGGTGTGGAGATAAAATATAAGTTTTAAGCTCAGCAAACATTTATTGAGCATCTACCTTAGACTAGATACTTTATATGTTTAGGGCACACAAAGATAATACAACAAAAATAGCTAAATTTCGATACAATGAAATGGGTGATTCAGAGCATATAGGGGTAATAAATCATGAAGTACTTACCCTGCGACTCAATCAATGCCACATACATTGGTTGCAAGGGACCCATAATGACAAGTCTTACTTTAGAGCAAATGCAGAAGGAAGCAACAGGGAAAGAAGACACATCACTTTGTGTGCTGGTGCCCTTTAAATTTACCAGGCTTGGGGCCGGCCATTTTCTGTGCCACCGCATGAATGGTATAAGCATTCAATAAAACACACACAACTCCTGAACTATCGGATATTAAAAAAACTGTAATATCTCTCATAAAATACCTTACACTTTCACAAACACCTTAAACACAAACACCTTAAACTTCACAAACACTTTAAACACAAATACCTTAAACTTTACACAAAACAATGTGTAAAGCTTCTAGACTGAGTACGATCAAAGAAATAGCTCCTAATAGTTCCAAATAAATCCACCATGGCGTGAAAAACCGGAGACTAGATGAACATATATTAATACGTGAGCGGCCATTTGATACTGGTGACAAAAACACGTACTAATACGTGAGCGGACCACAAAGTGTTAAGTCCCTTCTGACCCTGAACTTCAGGTTGTTTAGATCCTTCCAGGTGTTTTTAAGATATGTCCTTTTGTAGAAGTTAGGCAGCTAGTGGAAAATTACCTTGAAAACAACCCACAATGGGTTAGTCTGCTGAGCAATGAGTGGACAAGTTGTTCTCCATGGTCCTGCCCCAGCTCCAGCGGGCTGTGCTCAGCTGTGACGGGCTATATTGAGTGGTAGGCTTTGGCTTTGGTCAAAGGTCTCACTCAGGCCCTGCCTGTGCTTAATGGTTTCTGTCTTATAGACATTTCTAGATGTTTTTTTATGGGTTTGCTTTTATACACTCTGAATTTCACTTCTGTGGTCCTTGACACTGCCCTTTAATTACATTTCAGTTTTGGGACCCACTGTCCTTGTTTTAAGACAACGTTGCTTGAAGTTTGGATCATGAAGGTAGAAAGAGGAGGTAGTGGTTAGGATAGAGAGAGAATCCTGAGCCCAGATAGAGAACAGGAGGTACAAACAGACGGGCAAGTCACAGCATTTGGGAATTCTCCAAATTTGATGGCGTTTTTGCATAGCTTACCCGGTAATGTGGCAGCCTCTTTGGATGTTCTTTTTTGGGGGGATCCTCTACCTCTGGGTCTCAGTGCTGACTCACTGGTCCGCTGAGCTCAACTGCTCACGTTCAGGCTTTGGTCTTCTGCCCTCGTGCCTTGTCCTGCACTCAATTTAATTTAGAACAATGCTGTGCTGTTGATCTTCTCCCTGAGCTATCACCATGATGACAACAGCATGTGCCTCTTGTTCCTGAATTTAATCTATAACAGAGCTGTGGTTCTGAGGACAGACTCAAACTCAGATCCTAGATATCCAGAGCTGGGAAAAGTCTTGTTGATAAGCTGTTTTCCCTGTGAAGACTCTGTAACCCAGAGGAACAAAAATAACATGCTTCAGTTGCAAGGAGGCCTGGGTAGTGTGGAACAAGCAATCTGGTTTTTGATATCTCATCCAATCTTCTTTCTCGATACCATGATGCTTTCTGAAAAGAAGTGGGTTCTTACTTCCCAAAGAATGAGAATTCTCCATCTTCTCCTCCTTCCTCTGGTTCTGGGGAAGGCCCTGGAAGTCATCTTTTAGTTGTAGATTGGCCTGTTCTGCTCTGTCTTTAGCCCTCCGGGAATCTGCATGAAGCATAGATTTGGAGAGTTAGGGGTCATAGGGACTTTTGGTGTTATGAAATTGGCCGATGGCTTCCCTTCCCATGACAGGGCCCTCAGGAACCTCCTGAAAGCATTTGCAAAGTTGCTTGGTTTGTGCACTTTTCTAGAAAGCGGTCCACAGCTTTCAGTTGATTCTTACCTGACTCATATAAGGGCAGAAATCACTGGAGAATGTAGTGGGATTGGATAGGGACTTGCCGGCACTGGAGACTATTATAACACCCTGTGTTTGATTTGACTTGCAGTTTGCAAAGTGTCTCACACAAATGATCTCATCTGCTTCTTATAATAGCCCTATGAGGCTACTCTCCTTATTCCCATTTTGCAGATTAGGAAACCGAATGAGCCTCCATGGTTAGTGATAAGTTGAAGTCACAAGTAAATAAAAAGAGCAGGATCTGAACCCAGATCTTCAGTCTTCAAATTCAGGCCCAGGCTGAGGTGGCCCACCCATGTCATACCATCATCACAATTTTGTGTGTGGAAGGCTTAGACCTCTCTGCAGCCTTCTATCCACTATTGGCTCATATCCAGCCACAGAGCCAGACCCAAGGGGTAACTTCCCCAGGATGCAGATGGATAAAATAGGGAAGAGGTGGAGTGAGGCCAGTTTGGGATGATTTCATGGAAGAGGTGAATTTAAGAGTAAGTCAGGGGTGGGGTTTGTAGAGGTTTTAGGCTGTGGTCAAGGCCCAAAAGAGGTCAAGGGGAAACTGTGTGCTCAGGGTAGAGGTGGAGTAGATTAAAGAGGTATAGTCCATCATCCTTCAGTCAGAGGGAACTCACTGTGGCTCAGTAGTGACTGCACTCTGTTTCTATGCCTGGCTCTGGGCTTGTCCTGGGGTTACAACAAGGAATGGGCACAGCCCACCTGCTTTCAAGGAGCTGTCTTTGTAGGCGAGGACAGACATTTAAGCAGTTCAATTTATTGTGGTGTGGTGAGTGCAGAGGTGAAGAACCTCACAGCAGTGCAGACAAGGCAGCTGTTCTAGCCCCAGAGATCAGGGAGGGTTTCCCAGGGACAACACAGAAGCTCAATCTTAATGGATGAGCAGGAAGAAGAAATGGTGCAGAGGCCTAAGGCTACGAGGGTGTAGGAAGGTACAGTGACAATGAAGTCAAGTGCAAGGTAGAGAGGCAGGCAGGACTCAGCTCTCAGGAGCCTGATGAACCTGGCTGAGGCTATGGCTTTTATCCTGCAGGTAGAACAAAATGGAGACATGCAGAAGGGAACGTGACCAGGGGCGGGAGAGGCAGTGACAGGCTCTATACAGAATCCGGGTGGAGGGGAGGAGGCCTGGAAGCAGTGCTGTGCGTCTCGGGATAGAGGGAAGGCCACATATGAGAAATACTTGTGTAGTGAAGTCTTCAGTGATTTCTTAGCTCTGGCAGATAATGGGGCAGTCAGGAGACTCCTAGGTTTGTGTCCTCACTGACTCTGTGGCTAGTGGTCTTTACTCAGGAGTGAACTTCAGGCTGCTGGAACAGGTCTGCTGAAATTATGATGAGAAGGAAGATCATGATGAGTTCAATGTTAGTTAGACACATTGGATTTGAATAGCTGGTGGATGGTCCAGTGGTGTTTTCTTATAGATAGCACAGCGTGCAGGGTAGAAGTCTGCAGCAGTATGAGCAGGAAACAGTTCTGGGAGTAGGGTCAGGTCCACCGCTGAGTGTGAACGTGACGGCTGCGGGGGCTGTGGTAGACAATAAGAGGAGACCTCTTCCTCCCATTGTCAGAAAATCCTTTGTCATGCCAGGCGCTGTCGTCAGGGAAGTCAGCACAGATGCTGTGTCATGCTGGAGGCCCAGCTGGCAGAATCCAGCAACAGCCGAGAGCACACTTTGGCTGGAAGCATTAGAGTGAGTTAGAGGAGAGGCGTTTTCGTTTTTAACATCTTTGGTGAGCAAAACTTTGTCCCAGGCTCTCCAGGCATGAGTAATAGGCAGGGAAGACGTGGAGCCTGTTTGGGAGGTACAGCAGTCTGACCCCAGAGACTCGGCGTGGATGGACAGAGCCACTAATTGCAATGCCAACCTGTGCAACTAGCAGGGTACAAGTTAAGTAAGAGAGTGGTCAGTGCATCCCCCTCTGCTGTGCTGCACTTTTATAGAGCTGATGCCTTTTGGGCAGAGTTCCAATCTTTTAATTTTTGAATCCTCAGAACCTAAAATAATGCCTGGCACTTAGTAGGTGTTTAATCTACATTTGTGGGTCTGCAGGGATGTGGCGAGAGTTGGCTGTTGGTTGTTACTGGTGGGAGGTCAGCCAGGAAATATTCCCATGCATAAGTCCAAAAAGGGTATTCCAACACTGATTTAGAGTATTTTTAGTGCCACAGTGGAGTAAAAATCCTGAAAACTTTCCAACTGCAAAGCACCTAGAAGCACAGTATAAAATATTACTAGCACTCTTTCAAGGCAGAGCTGAGCTTATAGAATTGTAAGGGGAACCCCAGGGGACTCAAAAGTGGAAGTGGATGTTAAACTTGATCTTGTGTCCACTTAGTCCTGGGGGTGGGGGTGGGGGTGGGGGTGGGAGTGGTTGGTGGGGTATTGAGGGATGGCTACTGGTGTTCAGAACCAAAGGGGGTTGAATCCTGAAAACATCTCTAGGACTAGAGGTGAGACTGAGAGCTGGAATGGATAGCCATGTCGACAATGGGCCCCTGTTAAGTTGTGTGTGCTTGGGAAAGGTGGATAAGACATCAGCCTATTGGCCCAGAGCTGGTTGGAGATGGCAGAGCTTGTCTGTTTTGGCCTGGATTTGAGATGGCGAAAAAAAAAAAAATCTTCCTGGAAGCTGAAACTTCAGACCCAGCATGGCTTTGGATGTCCATTACACACGTCCTGAGGTACCTAATTCCCCTAAGGAGTTAGCATATGAAGATTCTAGGGGCCAGTGTCCTCCAGCCTTGGGGGCACCAAATTTTTCACCCTTCACTGACTCAGCCCTTCACCTTGAAGCGATGTTGCAGAACTAGGGAGGCCTGAGTGACTGTGGAAGTGGAGAGAGAGAGAGGACAGAAGCGTACACAAGTGCCCTTAGTGGAAATCTTTTAAAAAGAACGTTTAAGACAAATGCATGCTGGTGGGGGCACACACAGGGCTACGGAAAAGGGCTGTTTTTGGCCCAGGGCTTTGTCACTTAGCAAAGCCTGCAGAGGAGCTGGTCCTGAATATTCTACTCTGCCATTTACTCAGGCCTGGTCTATTACAGATGAGGGTCCTTCCATTTTCCCATCTAAGGGTTCCTAGGCAGATTCTGCTACTGCTACTGGTCCCCCAGATCATGCACCACATTGTCTACCCCATGATCATGATTCAGAGTTCCCAGGATTTCAAACCTGGTAGATATTGTAGAGTCCAGCTAGTCAATCCCCTTCTTGGTCTAGGAATCCTAATGACATAAGCACTCGCTCTAATGCTTTCCATGGCCAGGAGTGTGCTGAATTATGAGGTTGCATTTTCCCTTATTAGAAGGCTTTTGCAGCTGGCAGGGCCGTATCTGAGCCTCAGCCACTGCCCAGCCATTTCCACACATCACCCCTTTAGCTGTCATGAGAGATGCTTTCCAGGCCTTTCACCATCCTGCTTGCATCCAGAGGGACCTTCATTTGTCAAGCTAAGATTCTGTGAGAACCAGCCAACATCCATCCTGACATACTTAGCACACAGGGAGCCTTGGAAGATGAAGGTAAGGTTTGCTTAGCTGGCCTACTGGGCGTATGACATGGACACCATGAGAAGCCTTGGCTCAGTGCTTTCCAGATCACTGAGAAAGACACCACAGTGTATGCTGCAAGTTCCTTCTTCCGACTTCCAGGGCACAAGTGAGCTTATAAGTATGTGACTCAGGAATCCGAGGTAGGGAGCTGACGTGTTTTGAGTATCTATTCCGTGCCAGGCACAGTGTATGCCTCGCTCAGTAAAAGTGACTTCTGCAAGGAAGAGAAACAGAGACAGAGTCCTGAAGAAGATTGAGCCCTAGAGTTATTCAGAAAGAATGTGTGTGGTTCCAGCCGAGTGGGTGGAGCAGACACATTCCCCTTGCTTTTCCCTTATAGGGCCTTCCCCCAGGGTAGGCAAAGTCATGATCTCACTCCCAGCGGACAACCCACAGGCCTTTTGCTATATTCTTAGGACGTTTGCTGAGATACTTAAGAATTTGAACTGAGATGAAGATAGTGGCCTGATAGAGACTTGGTAGGTCACACAAAGGATGTTGTTCCCAATAGAAGTGCTCTGTAAAGCATGCGGTTTATCTGACTCTTGGTGTCTGTCTGCAGTGTCCTGGCTCTCTTGGAAAGCACAAGCCTTTCCGCTCCTTTGTATCTACAGCATGGTTAGCATCTCTGGGGTTCACATATTCACCAGCTGCCATGTTGAGTTGCCTGGGAGCTTGTATCAGCCAGCTGCCAGTTCCAAGCGGTACCTGTGCTTACCTGGCCCACTGGTGAGTGGTTCTGGGAAGCACCCAATTTCCCCTCTTATTTATCCCAAAATTGCTCCTCATGCCTACAGTCAATGGGTTTGCCTTAATCCTATAAGCTGAAGGCTCTTAACCCATTACATTTTGTTCAGTTCAGTGCAAGTGCATCAGACACCTGCAGTGGGTCAGGCTCTGTGACCCAGGTGGGACAACTTCAGGTGAACCTGGCAGGGTCCCTACTCCTGTGGGGTAGACAGAATGGTCTCACACCCATCTAATGTGGCAAGTACTGCATAAAGGAAAGAAAAGGGTGCTGAGGAAGCCAGAAGTCTGGTGACTATAATTTTTTGTCCAAGTGGAGACACTTTTGAAAGTGAATGGAGGTATTTTAATTTTCACGCTGGGACACAGCATAGTCAAACTGGGACTGTTGTGGGTCCATGGGAACTTCTAATCACATGGACCAGAAAGGGTGGATGTGTGTGGTTCACAGCTGAGATGATTATCAGTCATTTATACTGTGGGATGCACATACGGATGTGAGGGGAGGGCTCGCCCACAAGAGAAATCGGCATCTGTTTCCCCACTTTGCTTAAAGGCCAGAGAGGAAAGCATTGTTAGTGGGGACTGTGGACTTAGGAATCTGGAGGGGTTCAGTTTACAACTCCAAGACTCTATATTATATCTCACCACACTCTCAGTTTTGGGGTAGGAGAAAGAAGTTTGGAGAGATGAAAACCACCTGGCTTGTAGGAAATTATTCAAATAAAAAAGCACTGGACTAGTAATAGCTGAATAAGGTGTTTATAGCCTCGCTATGACTCACAAAGCTAGAAGTCAGAAAGTAGGGGTTCTAGGGTTGGTTAATTCAGTGAGTCATTGGCAATTTCAAGGACTCATTCTAACCTTCTATACTTCATTTTCAGCATATTGGCTTTTGTCCGCAGGTTTGTTCCCTCATGGTCACAGTGTGGTTGCCACTGCTCCAGACATCACATTCTCTCATAACTGTATCTGAAGGCAGGCAGGAAGGAGAATTTCTCCTGTGTCTTAATTCATTAGGAAGTGAAATCTTTCCTAGAATTACCCTGCTAGAATTTCCATCAGGTCTCAGAGATGAGAAATGGATCAATAACCATGTCTTAGCTCCAGTGAAGGCCAAGAAAGCAAGTCTCTGGTGTTTTCTGCCTCATTTATAGCAAGAGGTGAGGTCTCTTTTATAAAGAAGTGGGAGGGGGGATGATAGCTGGCTAAGCAATGATTAAGGTTTGCCTCACCAAATTAAAATAGTTTTATTATTTATTTGAAGGAGGTGTCAGCTTTATTGAGACAGAATTTTTTAAATATCTGGATATAATTGAAGTTATACACACAGTGTGTGTGTGTGTGTATATACACACATACACATATACACGCACACACATGTATATACACATATACACATATATATACACATACATGCATGTATATACACACACACACGGTTAAAAAAATGCCCCCTGGCCTGGTAATTATTGATCTGCTTTCTTTCACTATAATTTTCATTTTTCTCATATATATTTTTTCTTAACCAGCCGGTACTATGGGGGACTAGGGCCCCAAGTGTCCCATGGGCAGTTGTCTTAGTGTGTGAGTTCTGTGCCCCCTCTTCCAGAACCCCCTCTACTTACCCACCACTGGGGCCAGGTAGGGAAGTCCAGCAGGCAGAACTGTCCAGAGTGCACATGTTGCTCTGGCTGAGGAATGACCATGTGGATACAGGGAGAGGGTGGCCATCTGTAAGCTGAGAAGTAGGGTCCGGGTAGAAACCAACCAGCTGACATTTTGTTTTGTTTTAAAGATTTATTTTATTTATTTATGCACACAAGAGCTGGGATGCAAGCCAGAGGTGCGGGGGAGAGGATTCACCAGAGACAGAGTGGGGAGAAGAACAGGTGTATCTATTGAAATACACTGCTGAGGGGAGCAGTGGGTGAGGCAGGAGAGGTCTGCTGCGCCATGTGGGAAGCTCCCTGGCTGGGGATGGAACTCATGTTGCAGTGGCTGCTGACAGCTTCATAGTGCTGCGCTTAACCCCTCGGCCACCAGGGAGGCCGGGGCTGACACTTTGAGCGCAGAGTTTCAGCCTCCGGAACTATGAGAAAATAAATTTCTATTGTTTAGGTCACTCTCTGTGCTATTTTCTTATGATAACCAAGCTATAAATATAAGACTGTGTGACTGTAAAACCTGAACTCTTTTTTCTGTGAGCTGATGTGTTTAGGCAGTGGGAGATGTCTGTAAACTCAGGGATTGAGGAGGTGGTATTTCTCCTGAAACGCTGGGGCAAAGTAATAGCCTAAAACAATAACCCAAGTAAAAATAACTTCAATCACCTAAAAATACAATAATAAATAATAACCTAAAAAATAATAATTACCTAAAATTCTAATAAAAAATAAACAACCAAAAAAAATAGCAGTTGTTAAACACTGCAGTGTTAGAAGGCTTAGTGAGCACTTTACATGTTCTCTTCATTAGCCTTCACAGCCTCTGTTGTATAGATGAGAAAGTGAGGGCACAGAGAGGTTAATTAGTTTACCCTAGACCACACAGGTAGCTAATAAGTGGCATAGCCGATTTTGCTCGAGTTTTGCCTATTAACCATCACACACAGGATTGACATGTTATACTGAGATCTCCTTTGGTTTTCTCAAAAGCCACTGCCTCTGATGTTTCTGGATGATCATGGACAAGTTACTTCACATCTAGATAGTTCTTCCTTGCTGGTTTCAAGATTTGATGAGATCATGTTTAATGCTCCTGAGCATCTCATTCTGCCCTTCCCAATGCCAGGCCTCTGAGGCAGGGATTACATCCTCAGTCAGCTGGCAGAGGGAAGGAGGAATCCCTGTGACATCATCTTTGGCTTTGGCCCACAACTAGGGTAGCAGTGCTAGATCTGCTGATTTGGCCAGTTGGAACTTTTGTTTGTTCCTTTCCTATAAAATTATTATTTTTTCATTAAAGTAGAAATTACCCCAGCCTGTGTCAGGCCCTGCCCTAGGTCTTTTAAGACTCTGGCTTTGAGTGACACCCGTGGAAGGGTACGGGGAAGGGTTGCTGGTGAGTGATGTAATGTGTTTTTTTCCTCCGGGTAAAGCAAATGTGGCTGGCTGCAGCCTCATTCATCCCGGAGAGAAACCAGCTATGAGGCCAGCAAACCTCCTCTCTGCCTGAGTTGAGTCAAAGTCCTCTGTCTCTTGAACCGCGTCCCATTTCTGTCCCTCTGGTTCCAGGATCACAGACTTAGAAGAACAGGAGGAGACTGGCTGGTGGACACTCTGGGACCTAATTTTAAACCTCCGACATCCCAGTTCCTGGTTTATACCCACAGGGTTTTAGTTACCTCATTAGAGCCAGGTTTACTTAATGTCTCATAATAGGCTTGAAAACCTGAAAAGCAGTTGAGTGTCCAGTTGTCAGCTCCCTAGCCGTCTGCTTGTAATCTCCATGGCTGGAGTACCCAACTTTCCTGCTCGGCATTCAAATGCTTGGGAAGAGGCCCTGGATCACAGTGGCTAAAGAGACCCTTGTTGTGGGTGGGGCGTATTCCATTATGACCACCTTTCATGCTGCTGCCAGTGGCACCAGGGGCTACTGCCCTTGGTATTCTTGTGAGAGGGCTAGGAATGTGATTAGGCTGATGTGCTTCTTCCCACGGGGACATTGAAGCAAGAGAAGCCAGATGACTTGGCCAAGGTCACATACCAGTGAGAAAACTAATTAGGGGCTGGTTTTCCATTCAGTAAAGCCCTCTTCTATGCCTTAAAATATGGCATTCATGCTGTCGATGGATAAAGTGTAAACTGATTTTTATGGAGTATCTATGAACTTGTAAAAAACTTGAAGCCATGTATTTATATAAACATGTATTAAACAAAATAGCTGGTACATGGAGCTTGTGATTAGTGCTTAAGAACAAGCTGAGTTTCATGAAGAGTTAAAAAAAGTCACTAACAATATTACAGCTGCTACACAGGTATGGTGGAAAACTCAAGTAGTCTATTTTGGGAAATACTGCATAAGCAAGAATGGGTTAGGTTTATGTCACTTGGCACTGGGAGAGTTTTGAATAATACATGTCCACTTTCAGCCTCTTTTCAAATAACAAATACAGATTCCTAAATATATATTTACATAAAATTTTTCTACGATTGTAATTTTGAATTCACAAAGGTAGTTATTACCTAAAGACAACCTTAGCAAATATTTTTGTAGGGCAAAATAGACTACACAATATACATATATACAAAATAGACACTATATACTATAGTTTCTTTCAAAAACACTTGTTTGGCCACTCTGACTTTTAAAAAGTAACTCCTGTTATCTGGGACTTTGATAACCAGAAACTTCTTTATTTTTTTTTAAAAAGATTTATTTATGCATACAAGAGCTGGGGTGTAGGCCAGAGGTGTGGGGGGCAGTGCTGAGAGGATTCACCAGAGACAGAGTGGGGAGCAGAACAGGTGGATCGACTGAAACACACTGCTGAGGGGAGCAGTGGGTGAGATAGGCGAGGTCTGCTTTGTCATGTGGGTTAGCTACCTGGTCAGGTATTGAACTTGTGCTGCAGTGGCTGTGATAGCTTCATAGTGCTGACACTTAACCCCTTTTGCCACCAGGGAGGCCCCAATAACCAGAAACTTCTTAATTGGCACCTCAGTAACTTCAACACAATGATAGTTGATGTATGTCTCAGAAAGTCATTCTAGCATCAAATATGCTGCAATAAAGAGTGTTTTATTTGACACACATCTCCAACCAATGATAAATATTCTTGTTGACGTTAACTAAGGGCCTTCCTGGTGGTGCAAGGGGTTAAGTCACAGCACTATGATGCTATCAGCAGCCCCTGAGCCCAGGCCAGGGAGCTGACCCACATGGCACAGCAGACCTCTTCTATCTCGCCTGCTGCTCTGCTCAGCAGTGTATTTCAGTAGATCCACCTGTTCCGTTCCCCACCCTGTCTCAAGTGAATCCTCTCACTGCCCCCCCCCAACACCTCTGGCCTACACCCCAGCTCTTGTATGCATAAGTAAATCTTAAAAAAAAAAAGAAGTTAAATAAGCCATGCATTTTAGAGTCAGCTCATTCTAGTAAACCTGACAAAGTTTTGCTACTCGAATTCAGATAATCTGTAAGAATTGTGTGGAAGCTGAGACAACTGCTTGTAACACTGAACTGAACATTTTTAGTCCCGAACATCCTCTCCATATTGTGAGTGATGGTGACCGTATTTTCTGAACCAAAACTCAGGGTACATATTTGAATATTGAAATCAAGATTTCTCCCAACCATCATTTTCTATCTAGATGGGAACTGTAGGGTCTCATTCGTAAATTTATTGCTCATACAAATTCAGAATTCTTTTTCCTATTTCCCCCCAAATATCTTCACTCCTTAAAATTCTGCTCTCAATTTGATGTGTGGGGGAATGTTTCAAACCACTAAGCAATTCTCAGACACCAGCTGGGTATTCTACCGTTCAACTCATTCCTGACAGTCTCTGTGTGGAGGTGGCATCAGATGGCATGGTTAAGGACCACAGAGATGTCTCTCCTGTCTACAACCTTGAGGCCAGTTTTAAGTCTAAGTTATCACCTGTGCTTCCGACTGATGAGCTGTGGATCAGGGGTTCCGACAACCCCCTCCTGGATCTGATAATTTGCTTGAGTGTTCTCAGAGCTCAGAGACACTTTCTGCTTGCTAGATCACCAATTTATTATAAAAGGAACAGCCAGGTGGAAGAGATGTGTGGGGCAAACAAGGCATCGTAGTGGGTGCAGCGCCTCCCTGTGCATTCCAGGGACACCACTGTCCCCAATCTCCAGGTGTTCACCAAGCCAGGAGGACTCTGAACTCCACCTTTTTGGTTTTCATGGAGGTTTCACCACCTGGGCATGATGGAGTAAATCAGTGGCAACCATTTCTTTCAGCTCCTCTCCCCTCACCAGAGTTCAGGGAGGTGGGACTGAAAGTTCCAGTCCTCTAAGCCACGTGGTTGGTTTCTCTGACACAGTCCCTGGATTTTTTTTTTTTTAGGTGCTTTCCTAAAGTCACCTCAATAACATAGACTCAGGTGTGGTTATAAGGGACTTGTTATGATTATCAAGATGCCTTTCTTGCCCTTATAAATTCCAGGGATTTTTGGAACCCTGTGCCAGGAATGGTTAAAGAGCAAATAGGTCTTTCATATTATAAATCACAATATTACAGCCCTTTATTAATATAACAGAATGTTAAATCTGTGGCCTGCATTCCTACTCTTCCCCATACCCCCAGGAAAGAGTATTTTCCTGTATTAATCTGTTGAAGCAAATAGTTTTGTGACCAAGCAATTGATTGCAGTATCAGTCTATTCCAGTGATTATTGCTGTCTAACAATAAACTCAGTGGCCTAAAAACATAATAATCCTTCAAGGTACAGTGGATAGAGCTGACCTCTGCCCTACATGGCATCAGTTGATGGCTCAACCTAGGCTGGAAGTTCCACTCCCAAGATGGCTCTTTCCCCTGGCAAGCTGTGCTGGCTGTTGGTTTTTCACTGTATGGATCTCTCCACAGGGCTTCTTGGGCTTCCTCAAAGCATGGTGGCTGGGTGCCAAAGTGAATGTCCCAAAAAACAGGGAGGCAGAGCTGCTGGTTTCCTAAAGGCTGGTTTGGACACTGGCTCATTCACTTCTGTGTATTACTGGTCAAGGAGCCAGTGTTCGGGAAGGAACATAGGCCTGTTTTTTGATGGGTAGAGTGTCAGAGATTTGGGGTTTCATGTTTTAAGGAGCAAGAACTGGTCTCACAGAAGGGGAATGGCCTTCCTTCTCATAGACCTTCACTGAGGCTTTGGTTTTCATCTTCCACTTGCAGTCTTTTTTTTTTTTTTTTAAGATTTATTTATTTATGCATACAAGATCTGGGCTGTAGGCCAGAGATGTGTGTGTGTGTTGGGGGTGTGGGGGTAGGGTGAGAAGATTCACCAGAGACAGAGTGGGGAGCAGAACAGGCAGATTGACTGAAATATACTGCTGAGGGGAGCAGTGGGCAAGACAGGAGAGGTCTGCTGTGCCTTGTGGGAAACTCCCTGGCTGGGTATTGAACTGGTGCTGCAGTGACTATGGATAGCTTCATAGGCTGAGACTAAACTCCTTGCACCACCAGGGAGGCCCTCACTTGCAGTCTTTTAATGAAGAATAAAAAAAGAAATGTCTCTAAATCTGCTTATATCATTTGAACTCAGTTATAGTTTCTGTTTTTTGTGTGATTTTTTTGTACCCCCGCTATCTGCAAGTGGAGCGTACTCACAAAACCTTTGATAAGCCAAAGTGATGTTAAGCAAAGAAGCAATTATTGTTACTTTGTGTGGAAAGATCATTGAGCATTCCCACACCTCCAAAATAACCAACCAATCAATCAATAACACATAAAACCTAAAATTGCATTAAGATAGCAAAGGCTGGAATGATGTAACAATACATAAGTTATATGACAGCCTGTGTCAAGGGGCTCCTGGGAGAGAGGTTTGTGGGGCTGCTCTGCGCTGGGGTGCACACTGCCTCTAGCTGCTTCAAAACAAACACTGCACTCTAGTTCCCCTTTTCACCCTTTATTATAAAAGCAAATATCCTCTTTGGACAGGGACTCATAGTCTTTTGTGAAAGCTAAGTGGCATAAAGTGGGGGGCACCTATATTCTAGCTTTTTGTATTCAAATTCTTCGAAAAGTGGCTTCCCACTGTGGTAGGTGTGTGAAACTTCAATTAATCAATCACACCCAGAATCTCTGAAAAACAGAAGTCCAGCCCCTTGGCCTTGGGGGTGGAGGGCTTCCCACAGCAGGGCCATGAACAGTTATTGACCTTCCCAGAGTTACTCTGATGTTGGCTGCTGGGGAGATGACCAGGGAGACACTGTACTTGTGCCTCAGGGAGCCTAGGTGCATACCCTAGAAGAAAGTGAGGGCTTCTAGGTCACTATTTCCCTGGGAGTCATCTTCAACTGCTGGGCCAGAGGGAGAGTATCTGCTCCCATGCAGTGTTGCCAGCTCCTGATTTTAGGGAGACCTGAGTTCTTGCTCCTTCAAATAACCCCCATTCTCATTTCCTCATCTACAAAACAGGGAATTTGATCTAGTCTAGGGGTTGGCAAAAAGCCACCCGGAGACCCAGTCTGGTCCAGTGCCTGTTGTCCTAAGTGATTTTTTTTTTGGAGCATAGCCGAGCCTGTTCCTGTATATCTGTGGTTGTTTTTGGCTAATTGCAGCAGATACTGTGTGGTCTACCAAGCATAAAAGATTTGCTATCTGGCACTTTACAGAAAAGTTTGCTGATTCCTGTCTTGAATAATGGTTTTCAAACTTCATTTTAGCCACAAGTAGCTTTTTGTTATCTCAAATAACTTTTTCAAATAACTTTTTTTTAAAAGATTTATTTTTTATTTATACATACAAGTGGGGTACAGGCCAGAGGCGTGGGGCAGTGAGAGGGTTCACCAGAGACAGAGTGGGGAGCAGAACAGGCAGATCAGAAATACACTGCTGAGGGGAGCAGCAGGCGAGGCAGGAGAGGTCTGCCACACCATGTGGGATTCTCCCTGGCCGGGCGTTGAACTCGCATCGCCGCTGCCGACAGCTCCACAGTGCAGCGCTTAACCGCTGAGCCACCGGGGAGGCCCTCAAATAACTTTTTGATTTTTATATACCAACAAATCAGTTCTTTACACCATGTTCTAGGTACTGTATCAAGTGTTTCAAAATTACTAAATGATTTTAATCCTTTTCAAAAGAGATGCATACTATCATGCCCATTTTAGACAAGAGAAAACTGAGGCAGTTAACAGAGAGCTTAAGTAACTTGCCTAAGGTCATACAGCTAATGGCAAAACAAGATTCAAATTCAGCATTCTGGTTCTAGAGTCCACGTTCTAACCCACAGTTCTATGCTGCTGGCCACTGGTGATCTGGTGAGAAAATTGGTCACTGGAGTGTTGCCAGTTGAGTAGAACCAATGTGGGGTTGGTCAGCATCTCCCTATCCCTTGGCTTCTCTCCCTGCAACCCGAGGGCCCTCAGGGCCACATCTGACAACCTCTGGAGAATGTGAGGTCAGCAAGTTAGTAGGGTCCTAAGCGTGTGGCTTGTTTGGTTTCTACAAGAGGAGCTGGTCCTGGTTTCTGGGAACTCAAAGCAAGCCCAGAACTGTAGAGTGAAATGTTCCCTGGGAATGATGCTCTAGACAAATACCATTTCTAGGTGATCATAATTATGTCCAATAAAAATGAGTGTTCAGAGACCAAGGTCCACATTTCAGAACAATAACTGGAAGAAGGCATCTTTCAGTTAATTGTGATGCCCTAAACAAATATTAAAACCAGTAAATCTATTTGGAGCCAGTTCCCTGGACCACAATGATTTATCTCAGATTAGAGCCATAAAATTCAGCAAGGGCTGACTTCCCACACTGAATGTCACCTTCACAGCTTCCTCCTATCAATAACCTTAAATCAACCCTCAGAGCTAAGAGATTAATGACAACATTTCTTGGGGAGATGGGAGCCTGGGACTGCAGAGGGGCCCTTGGGGACTTCCTTGTATGCAGATTAGCTGTCTTGACTGAGTCCCTCTTCTCCATAAGTGGGGAGTCTTCAGGGATGAAATAAAGTCTTCCCTGTCTTTTGTGGTGTAAATTCTCCTAGGAGAAGGGCAGGTTTAGGTGGAAAGCTGACCTTGACCTTGGTGGCTCAGTGAAGAGGATTCCTCATTTCTATGGGGACTGTAGTTCCTCACACCCTGTATCTTATGGTCTCTCCTCACTAGTTATTGTTGTCCTTGCCTTTTCTCCTAGATTTATGTCCCTGTCATCTTGGAGGGGCTTGCCACCCAACGGTTGTGCAGAACTGGCTCTTTCTAGACACTTCCCTCCTGCCCTAGCTCTTGTTCTTACTATCTCCCCCAGCTAGCAGTTTGCCATTGCCCATCTCCAAAATGATGAATCTTTCTAACAAACAGGTATTCTACTTTCTTCTCAGTTGGAAATTTTTGATTTGAGGGAAATGCTTTTAAAGTCTTCCAGGTTCTTTTTGGCTGCTTTCAAGCCACTCTTGAGTCTACCTCCATTTATCCAAATTGGGGTCTTGCTTATTCTCCAGAGCCGGCTTTCCTGCTGTGTTCCCTCCTGATGACTGCCCCCCTCCTGCCTGCGTGGAGTAGACCCTCTGGCATCCCACAGACAGGAATTTTCTCTGTAGTGAAAGGGGCCTCTGGGAGTAGGTGCTGTCCCTTTTCCCAAATGTTTTGCCTGCCACCTGGAATGCAAGCAGGGCCTTGTGGGGCTGGGGCAAGACTGTCATGTAGGGTGAGATGCCCTCCTGGATTGGGGCAGCCGGAGTACAGGTCAGTGCCACCTCCTGGGACAGCCCCATGTGCTGCAACTGTCCCCTCCCTAGGCTTCAGTTAGGGGCCCCGAAGCTTGACTCTCCACTTGCTTATCCTTGAAGAATAAAATCACTATAGATGGAAAGTAGCAGATAGTGGAAAGAAAATGAAACTGTTTAATTTGAGAGCATAGTTTGGAAAATGGAAGCTGGGTTCTCATTGAAGATAGCTCCTTGGGTGTGATGTTGTGTTTTTAACAATTTATGAAATGCGCTCAAAGCCATGGTGCTACCATTGCATTAAAATACACTTGAATCATCACCACCCCAGCACTTGGATAGGGTTGAATTTTGCATACTATATCCCTCTCCCCTTAAATGGCAATTGGTTGACTTACAGTTATGTTGAGTAATTTTGTGTCCTTACTTAGCTGGGTGTTTTTGTTTTGACTTCTGTTTATTATGGTGTCCCCACTGTTTTCCACGGACCCCAGCTCTGCGGCTCTGTTGTATTCCTACCCTCACCGCGGCAGGTTCTGGGCAGAGTATCTGGTTGCCGTGTGCTTCCCGGCTGTCAAGGGCTTTTCCTTCTTTTCTCATAAAAGAAACAGCTGAGAAATCGCCAGGATTGTCGTAGCCTGAAATAACACCAGCTGCCATTCATTTGTCTGTATTTTATGAATTTACCAAGTGCTCTCCTGCCTCATATGTGGGATGGGCAGGTCTCATTATGATTTTCACTGTACAAAGTTAGTCCCGGATGACAAGTCTCACGCAGGACTTTAAACTGATTTCCCTCTTCATCTTGTGCTCTTTCTGCCACAGCCAGAGAAGCCAGGGACAGGAGCGGGGACCTTAGCTGTGTGTGTGGAATGGGACATCACTATGCCTGTTCCATTGGGGACTGAGCATGGCGCCCAGCACGCAATACATGTGAGCTGCTAGGAGGGGTAATAGATGCCCCTGACCTGATCCCTATTTGGGGCCAGACACTGGGGGACAGACAAATCACATGGCTCAGTCACACCATCCAGAAATGCAGATAAAACCGGGCCCCGGGTCGCTGTTCCACCAAGTGTGTGTGATGGCGCGGCTGTTGCACACTCTGTGCTCGAGGTCCAGCCTCCTGAGGGTATGCCCTTGCTTCTGCCAGGGCCACTGGACCAGGAGGCCAGTGGTGACATAAGGCTGCTTGTGGAGCTGATAGTTTGCGGGAACACAGTGTCCTTCAGTGAGGGAGCCTGGCATGTTCTGTGGGCTTTCCAACCACAGTGTGTGTGGCCAGCCCATTTTTCAGACCAAGGCAGTGGTCACTGGACATTCTGGTCTTTTCAGTTCGTCAAATGTGTGCATACACACACACGCACACGGATGTACACACACAGATGGGTAAAACCATCAAGGGGGAAGTGTGTGGCATGTAAAGGAAGAGGGAGTTCATTCATTCACTCAGCCAGGATGTCCTACAATGTGCAAGCCCTCTTCTAGCTGCTGGGGGTGCAGCTGAGAGCAGGTCAAACTCATGGAGCTTTTTGACCCCAGATAAGTGTGCAGAGCCTGCTGCAAGGGGAATATAGCAGGGCCCTGGATTGGAGGTGCTGGGAGCCGAGCAGTGACTCTGGGGGTGTAAGCAGAGTCCTGAAGGAAGTGGGGAGTAAATGGGAAGAGCTCAGAGCTTGGGATGGAGGAGCAGCTGGTGGGGACTGAACAAGGAGAACAGTGACAGCTCAGGCCATCGAGTTGATGAAGTCATGGGGTCAAAACTTGCAGAGACTTGGACTTGGCATCTTAGTAATGTTGGAAGCCTCCTGAGGCTTCAAAGAACATGGTGTGAGGCTGTTGGCCAGCAGTTACTGGCGGGGAGGAGAGGAGCTCTCGCTTCTGACCTGATTTGGGGCTGGGATTTGGGAATCTCCAGCATCAGGTCACCTATTTCCAGCTTATCCAGGTGCCCTCAGATGTGCTGCCCTTGATGGGGAACATTCCTAGGAAGGACCCTTCCCTCCCCGCAAACTAGAAGCTCTCACTGCCTGGAGCTGCCTCCAGCCTCATATTTGCTTTGGGCAGAATTCCTTCTCCTGATTGAGATCATTAGGGACCCCATGCATATAGTGACTTCCCCAGAGCTGGGGATGAGACTTGAAACCCCAGACTGGGCCCTGTGATTGGCCAGCACCTTGAGGAGGTGCTAAGAGAGAATGAGCTGAGGCCAAGGTGGCTTGCTTTGTGTGGGGTCACCCTCACTCAGTAGTAATGTGGGGGCAGGGAGGAGGGTGGTCCAGCCTTGGCACAGCAGGCTCATCCTTCTATGCTGTGGGCAGCCATCCATTCCGCTGTTCCTTTTGGAAGGTGACAGCTGGGACACACAGCTGCTGCCTCCCGGGCCACCTTCCTCTGCATGCTTCTTTTAGAGGCGGTGCCCTTTGGGGTGGGAATTCCGGTTCTTTGTCTCATCCAGATGGAAATGATAGCTCTGGAAACCTCCTTGGGGATAGTTCTGGGTGGATGACAGAAGAGGGACCTTTTAGAAGGGAAAAGAACACAGGATAGGCCAATAAATATTTATGAGCAACAGCGATGTACCATGTTCTCTGGGACTAGGAATATAGCAAGTGTGAATGAAACACCAAAATTCTTCCCCTCGAGGTCTATAACTAGTCTTATTACAGGAGGTGGTCTGTAAAGAAAGACCCCTGGACTCTTTAAATAGTAACTCTTGGAGTTCACATAGACATTGGCTTAAGGCTCACTAGCTTTGTGTTAGAAAGGTGAGAATAGCAGGGGTGGGGATAATGTGGGATGGGGGGATGTCCGGGACAGAGGGAAGCAGGAGCTCCCACCAGAGGCCAGTCAGACATGATAGGTTCTCCTTTGATGTGATAGAGTGAGGGAAGAATGAGATTCTATTCACAAAATTGAGCTTGTCAGTAGTCCTTTCTGAACATGTTTTATTTGTAAAGGTTATTTACCCCTGATTAGTCTTGTGATAGACCAACAAGTATTATTGACTACTTTCTTTATGCCCAGATACACAGGACTGATGAAAGATAATGTGCTCTTTGCCCTGGGGCCTACTATGGTTAAGCAATTTGCAGATAAAACAGGGGCAAGTCCCTTCCAAAGCCACCTTATATGGTTGGACCTGAGGGCCCTCTGGAAAAAAGACTGATAGCAACCAGGGAAGGCTTCCTGTAAGAGGTGGCTTCTAGGCTAGTCAGAAAGATGTGGGGAAGGTGTTCTCAGAGAGGTGGTAACTTGAGACCATGGCCTGTTTTCATCCACAGTGTGACCTGGCCTGTCATAATGAAAATGAAACAGATGACTAGAAGCTAGAGGACAGGAGGGTTTGATGTGGCCTGCACCTGTAACTATCAATGGTTTTACAACAGAGGAGTAATCTGCCAATGGTGATGTGTAGGGTGTCAGTGATAGTAGGAGGGAACAGGGAGCAGGGGCAGTAAAGGGTGGGAAAGAATAGATGAATATAGGTGCAGAGAACCCCAGCCCAATAAGTCATGGGGCCACAGACAAATCACTCTTTCTATGCCTCAGTTTACTTTATCTGTAAAAAGAAAAGAAGATTTCTAACCCTGGCTATGTCACAGATTTGTTGTGAGACTTAACTGTAAGAATATGTGTTACAATGCCTTACAAAAAACAGTAAAGTGTTAATTCCAGGACAAAAAATCCAGGGTATTGGTGTCAGGATCCCCTTCTCACTTTGGCTTCCTGTACCTCAGAGGCAGCAAGAAGTGAGAAAGCAAGCTCATTTTCCTGGTGGGTAAGTGACATTGTCCAGGCATCAGGAAGCCAGGGAGGGCAGGAAGCAAGTCACCAGAATCCTGTCCACCTCCTGCATTCAATCCTCACACCACCCCGAGGAAAGTAAACTGATGGGACCCTCAGCCAAAACTGTAGCCCCTTCCCAGGTCACAGCTCATCAGCGGCGGAACCAGAGAGATGGCCACTGACAGACTTCCCCGCCATCTAGATAGTCTGCTAGGGCTGCCGTAACAGCTACCACAATGGAGGGCTTAAACCACAGGCATGTACAGAATAGTGATTCTAGAGACCAGAAGTCCAAGACTGAGGTGTTGGAAGGTCTGGTTTCTTCTGCAGCCTCTGTCCTTACGGTGTAGATGGCCGTCTCTCACTGTGTCCTCACATGGCCTTCCCTCGGTGTGTATCTGTGTCCTAATCTCATCTTTTGAGCCCAGGCCTATTCGATCAGGGCCCACCCCGATGACCTCATTTTATTTAATCACCTCTTTAAAGACATCACCTCCAAATACAGTCCCATTCTAAGGTCTTGGAGTCTAGATTTTCAACATGGGAATTCAGGGTGAGTACAATGCAACCCATAACACATTCTTTCAGACTTTCTACAATGTGTACAATTTTGAGGGAAAAGGCAAACTCTTGAAGGAAAAGGGGGTGAGATGTATCAAATTCCTGGGAGCAGCCACAGGCTTGATTTGGGGATCCCAGGGCACCACTGAGAATGATGATAAGTGAGCATGGAGGAGTGAACGATTTCATGCACCCAGCAAACTTGAATTTGAGTAGTTTAAGTAAACTGCCGAAGCAAACAAACAAAAATCCCTGGACGTCAAAAATGTTCAGTTAACTTGTTTTATAAAAAGTTTCAGGGTTCCTTTAAATACCCGGCCTCACTAGTATATTTGAAAAGTGATTTGATTTAGCACCATGTGATTAAAGTACTGCATTTTCAGAGCCTAGCCTTTGAAAGCAGGAGAGACAGCCCATAATTAAAATCTTGCTGAACCTTCCTCCTCCAAAGACCAGTTCAGTTCACAACAATTGACAGTGGAAATGGCTGAGGGACTTGTGCACACGGCAGGGACTGGGGTGGCATCCTATTGTCTCAGGAGCCAGGTTAGATCAGGGTTGGACCTGTCAGCCACAACCCAACCTAGTCCTTCTTGACCCCTGTCGCTGGGGGCAGTGATATTGGTTGCCTGTCAGTAATTCCAACCTGTAAATATTTGACACCCTTCACTAGAGCTGCAAATCTGGCTGAACTGATGGACTAACTTCCAGTCCTCCTGCAGGCGGGTCATGTTGCCTTGCACCATGGGAGGAAGCAGAGATCTGGAGGCCCTTACTGACCCCTAAAGGGAGAGAGCATGTATGGCCCAGACCAGACATACGGGACTGATCCATTTGCAAGGCAGCAGGTCACGAGGCTCAGAGCATCAACGCTGGCGGTCATTGGAAAAACACTTCTTCGGGGTAGTGGAAACTGGGGCTTATAGGCGGTTGCTGGTTGGGTGTTCGATTCTGAGTCCTGTTCTTCCATTGTAAATATTTATTCAGAACTCACTGCTGGCCAGAAATAGTGAGTGGTGCAAATGGAGGGAAATTTGGTTGGTTCCTTGGGCCAGAGAGCCTTGAAGTGTGACTCTAGAAAGTCAGCACTTTGTCCCCATCCTGAGGGGCTGAATTCAACTAGTGGAGGAGGGACATTCACACACAGATGAAAGGAGAAGCCTAGGCCTCCGTGGAGTCTCGCAGTGGGGCCTGGTCCAGCTTGGAGAGTCAGAGAAGGCCCCTTATAGAAATGTTGAGGATGTTGAGAGCTAAATTAAAGATGTGGGGAAGTCAGTCAGTCCAAGGGTGGAGTGTTTGAGGCAGAAGGAACTTTATCTGCCTTACTGCATGGGTAAGGGCAGTTCAGGAACTTCTAAGGAAGGGCACACATGTGGAGCAGTGGGAGGGAAGTGAGGAGTGGGGCGCAATTGTTGAGCAGAAGCCAGAGTGTAAAGGTGGAGGTGAGGAAGGCAGGCCTTGCTAGGGCTGTGAGGTGCACTTGGGGCAAGAAGCCTTGTGTAGGCCTCCTGAGGAGGAAAGACCACATTGCTGGCCAGTCTGGATACAGCTTACCCCTTAGCTCCACTCCTTCCCCTATACCTGGCACTTTGAGGGCTTATTCAGACCCCTCACTGATATCCAGGCCAGAGGACTTGTTCTCTGATTTTGTTGTGAGGTTTGAATGGCTTGCACACCGTTCATACCAAGCTGCCTGCTATTTTTTGTCATGTGGCTCCCTTTGTGCCTCTTCATGCCAATGCAGACCTCGTTGGAGTAGAGCCTAGCAACCTTCATTGTTTAGGCTGTATAAGCCAACTCAAAGGAACTACCCATGTGCATTGGTTAGTTACAGAGACCAGAAATAAACAGGCCTATTTAAGATAGATTTCGTTTTACACCAGAGGTAGGCTGGTGCCATGAGAGCCAACATCCATCTTTTTGCGCCACCATCCTCTGCCTGTGGCCAGTTTACTCAAAGTCCCTCAAGATCTCCTTATGGTTCAACATAGTTGCTAGAGTACCAGCCATCACACCCGCATTTTGGTCAAGAACTGGGATCAGTTTTTTTTGGTCACCTTGACCTGCAAAGGAGGCTGAGTTTTTCAGCTTAGCACATTACCCAAAGTTCTGTTAGTAAGGGAACATGGCAGAGTGGGTCTCTGCCATGGCATGTTATAAGAGTGAGCCAAGGAAGACCAGCAGTTCCCTGAGACACTGGCTTCATATTCAGTCTCTTTGTCTGTAGTGCTCAACATTGTGTGACATATAGGAGATGGTGAGTGAGACAATGACATGGGGAAACTCCAATTCCGAGTGGCCACCAACAGGTCCAAGTGACCAAGTATGTTGTATTTGGATGCAATGCAGAGAAGAGGACTGGGGTCTTGGTCCCACTTCTTACTTCTTACTTAGGTATTTACTTATCTTATTTTTGTTCCTCGGTTGCTCTCTCTGCAGAAAGGGAATAATCTTTCTGCAGATTTGAGGTGAGGATCGAAAGAGAGAAGAGACTATATGAGACTATATAAATAGGAAATTGTAGAGGTGATGCATAGCTTATGTAACCTCTCAAGACTCTTCTCCCTCTACATAATGTCTAGATTAGTTTACTTTTCTGAGCTCAGTTATATGTACTGCCTTCTCCTCTGAGAGTCTCCACCTCACGCCAATCCAGGCCACAGGAATCATAATATCCCCTTGTGTTTCCTGGCATCTTTCTTCTGAAGAGTTCAAAACCTTAATTACTCTGAACCATTGACTATTACAAGGCACGAGGAGGAGCAAGTATTATTTCCATTGGAAAATGACTACTCCTGGTCCTTCAGGAAGCATCCAATTCACTAGCTTCCCTATGCCTCTCAGGTTGTGTGTACTTTGGTTGGACAGAGGAAGTAGAAGCCCAGATGGAGGGATTGGGAACTAGTGTAATGTCAGTGTGTGATCGTGATAGATTTAACCTGGATGGAGGCCTTCACAGCCTTGCCCTGTCTTGCAACCTGATCCTCTCCCAGTGCCTCTCCCCAGACAGGTTGTCAAGTAGTGCTCTCATGCTTGAAAGAATTATAAATTGTGTGCTAGAGCCATAACCTCACCCCCCCCCATACAAGTAGTATACTTTATTAACCATTGTCTCTTTTATATTTTTGAATGCTTTTTCACAATTTCTTAGCCATGCTTTCTAACTTTTTTACTGAATCCTGTGTTCTCGTTCTGCTCACTTTATGGTCCACCGTCATTGTCTAACGGCAACTTAATTTTTCTTTTTAGATTTATTTTTTAAAAAGATTTATTTATTTATGCATACAAGAACTGGGGTGCAGGCCAGAGGTGTAGGGGTGGTGAGAGGATTCACCAGAGAGAGAGCGGGGAGCAGAACAGGCAGATCTACTGAAACACACTGCTGAGGGGCGGCAGGGGAGGTCTACTGTATGGGAAGCCATGTTGGAAGTTCCCTGACCAGGGATCAAACTTCGCTGCAGTGGCTGTGGATAGCTTCATAGGCTGTGACTTAACCTCTTGCACCACTAGGGAGGCCCCTAGGTTTATGTTTTTGTGCATGCAAGAGCTGGAGTGTAGTCCAGAGTATGAGGGAAGGAGTGGGGGGAGGGGATGTGGTGGGTGGTGGTGAGAGGGTTCACCAGAGACAGAGTGGGGAGCAGAACAGGCAGATTGACTGAAACACTGCTGAGGGGAGCAGTGTGTGAGACAGGAGAGCTGTGCTGCAGTGGCTGCAATAGCTTCATAGTGCTGAAATTTAACCCCTGCGCCACCAGGGCGGTCCCTTAATAGCAACTTAATTTTTAAAATTCATTTGGAGAGGCAGTACACTTACCTGTGTGCTCTGGAAGAAACCCAAAGGTCCGTCAACCAATGAACGGATTTAAAAAATGTAATATAGCCCAATATTATTTGCCCTGAGAAGGAATGAAGCACTGATAGCTACTTTAGTGTGAATGAACCTTGCAAACTTGCTCAGTGAGAGGTACCAGACACAAAAACCACCTGTTGCATGTTTCCGTCTATGAAATATCCAGAATAGGTACTTCCATGGAGATAGAGTGAAGGTTGGTGGTTACCAGGGATAGGAAGGTGGGGAATAGAATGTAAGTGCTTTTGGCATGATGAAAATGTTTTAAAACTAGATGGAAGTGGTTGTTACACAAAAATGTGAATGTAATCAATGCCACTGAATTGTACAATTTAAATTAAAATATCTGAAATAGTTCATTTCATGTTATGTGAACTTTATCTAAATAATTGAAAGAAAATAAAAGAGCATCTGTGAAGTATAGAAGTATTGTTTTCACCCTTCCCCACACACTTCCTTCCATCTTGGCTTATTTCCACCCAGAAGTAACATTTTTGAAAAAACTGCATAATATTGAGAATTTCACATGTAAAAGTAGACAGAAGCCCTGTGTATCCATCACTCAGTTAACATCTTGTGACCCAACTTGGTTCTTTTCCACTGTCCATCCCCCCCACAATTATTTAAAGCAAATTGTAGACATGTTTCACTCCTAATTAATTCAATATTTATAGATAAAATATATGAACTCTTTTTTAAAAAAAACCACAGTAACCACAATAGGTGACACTTTAAATAATCTTTTGTTTCTCCTTTTGATATTTCCTCAAGCACCACAAAGAATACATTCTTATTTCTCTCTCTTACATCCAAGGCACCACAGGACTGTGCTACTCTCTACTTTGCTCCTTTCAGCTAAAGGCACATTCTGTAGGTCTTCCACATCAGCACACAGTGTCCTTTCTTCTTTCCCCAAGTGTATGGCATTCCATCACTCTACTGTGATTTATTCATCTCTACCCTATTTCTGGATGGGTGCTTTCCAGAATTTGCCCCTTATGCTTCTGAGGGGTCAAAGCAAATGGCATCAAGGAATCTAGTTTAGACAGGTTCTCCAGAGAAGCAGAAGGGTGGGGGGAGGAGGAGAAAGAGTGGATAGAGGGGAGGAGGAGGAAGGAGAGTATTTTCCTGGAATCTTTTCTTCTCTATAAGGTATCTCTGAGTGGTTACCTTGGGCTTCCTTCCAACATGGAGTCTCAAAATAATCAGCCTATTTCCAGGTGACTGGCTTCCTTTAGAATACAAAAACAAAAGCTGCCAGGCCTATTTCAGACTTAGGCCTCGAACAGACATTAATGTTACTCTGCTCATTTCTGAATGTCCAATCTCTGGGGACATGTGGATGCTATTCCTCAGGGAATATAGTAGAATATCTGAATACTGAATAAGTACTAACTGTTATTGGACAGAACACAGGACTGTCTAAGACCCAGCTCTTGGGGTAACCTCCTATGTGATTTGGCCTGAACTCACTCCCTCTCTAAATCTTTAAAGTGATAATCACAGAAAAACTAGCAGGACTACCTGCCTCACAGGACTGTGGGCAGGTCCATGCGAGGTAAGACAATGACAGCTATGAAAGGTGTTGGCAGCTGGTGGTAGTGGAGAGTTTGGGGACCTCCCTCCCTGGAAGTCCCACTTTCAGACACAGCAACCCGGCCTCTGCTGCCAGACTCCTGAGGGAAGGTTCTAGGGGTATAGGAGAAAGGTGCCACCTCCTTCACCTGAGGTGCCTCACTAGACCCATGGTCAGGGCCAGTGGGTAGGGCTTGAGTCCATGAGTGCTGAATATCCACCTGGCACTTCCAGTGTTTATGTCTTTTCTCACATACCTCATAGCAGTTCTTTAAGGCAAGTGGCGCTTTTACCCCTTTGACAGATGTCCCCATGGTGACAAAGCTAAGAGACAGAGCCAGAACTCCAGCTTAGACCTACCAGCTCCAAACCCTGTGCCCTTTACCCACAAAGCTGGCTGGGGAGAGAGACTCTTGGCAAAATACCAGAATTTTCCTTACTGTGAACACTGTCGACTTTAATTAGATTAATTTTCACTTTTCTTTTGCCTTCCGGGGGTTTAAAATGACGCAATGGGATTACAGCAGTGCACTGTGAGTAGATCTGACAGCCCTGGTGTGAACCTCCAAACCTGCAAGCAGTCAGCTGCACATTGTGCATATCCATGTGCCCCCCTAAGAAGCACTCGCACCCCATGAGAGCAGGGATGGCCGACGGAGGCTCAACCTCTTGGCCTGGTCCTCTCGCCCAGACACTCTCACCCCTAGTCCAGGGCCGCCCCAAATGCTCACTGCTCTGCTTGAATGTTTATAAAATCTGCTCCTGCACATGTCTGTGCTGTAGCCCCAAACCCCTGACCTTGGCTATGTGGAGTGAATAAAAGATTTTAACCCCTACATTGCTCTCTCCTTCCAAGGTAAAAGCTAAAGTAAGGGCATTTGCCTGGATGGAGACCTTGGTAAGTGAGATGAGTTACCCAATATTGCCTTTTTACCTGGATAACCAAGCTCTTTGGAGGGCCCAGGGCACGCCAGGCAGGCCCTGTGCTGAAGAGATGTGCTAGATGGCATAGTCATCCCTGGGACAGAAGAACCTGCTGAAGAGCAGTTGGGGTCTGTGGCTTGACCGCCTTCACTGCATCAGGCAGCCGTTCTGCAGGATGGATGCCTGGGTGTGCCCACTTGCCCTAGCTCCTGGGTGCTGAAGAGGGGGACCTGCTTTCTGGGAGCTGTGAATGTGAGGTCACTCACTCCACAGCTGCCATGGGCAGTGCTGACCTTTGCAAGGACAAATATGTGGCCTTTGGGGCTTTGCCATGCCAGCCACCAGCCCAAGAGGGAAGCGCTTAGTATCGCCTGGCCACATTTTACTGAGAAACAAAAAGTCATCAGCACAGTTCAGTAGTGGGGGTGGGGGTGGTGCCAGTGGTAGGATTTGGTCTGCTCAAATGCACCTTTCAAGATCCTTCTACTTAACCCTAACTCCCTATTCTTCCTAAACTTGTGTTTTGGGATTTCAGTGTTTGTCTTTTGTGTGGTTTTGTTGTTTTATTCTCTGGCTTTCTCCACTGAGGAGACAATGCACTGAAAGTTTGAAATTTCTAATTATTCTTAAAACCTTAAGAGCCAGCTTATGTGGAATGCAGGATGTTAGCGACTTTCCATTGCAGGCGCCCTGTGCACGTGCATGGGGAACCTCCAGGAGGCTGTTTTGAGGGGGAATTACCAAGATATCATTGTACACACCCAGGAAATGCCATCGAAGAGGGAATCTGGTTGGGGAACATCTGTGGGGGGAGGGCAGGCCTGAGCTCTGGCCTGTGTACCCTGCAGTGACTCATGGGGAGCTGGGTCTGCCTGGGCCCTGGGTGGAAGTGAAACATGGAGCAGACTGGCTGGGGTCGCAGGCAGACTCTTGGGAGCCCGAGATTAGATACCTGAGGAGATACTGCAGCAAGAAATTGTGGCTCAAAAAAATGTTCTCTCATCTACGTGTGGCAGGTTTGGATAAAATGGGATCTGACCCGTCCCTGTCTCAGGACCAGATGGTGGCGACTACATTCAGGTTTTTGAAGCAGGTGGTGTCAAAAACCACATCTAGAAGAACATCCTCTGGTTTGGGGACCTCTTCTTCAGTCCTAACAGATGCTAGTCCAGAGAGAGTGCAGCAGATCTGATTCCCGAGCCCTGTCCTTCCTCTCACCTGACTTTTCTCATCCCCGAGCTTCCTTTTGGACTGTCTTCAGCCAGGACACCAAACCAGGTGTCATTGCCTCACCCTCACCTCCAGTTCTTTCCTTACTCACTTTTTTAAAGCAAAGCTTAATTGACATCAAATTCATATACTATAAATTCTTCCCTTTTAAAGCAGTTGGCTTTAAATGTTGTACAACCATCCCCATTCTCTAGAACATTTTCTAGATAAATCATTTTCTAGAACATGACCACCCAGGACACTTTCATCACTTCATATTCCAATTTGTAGCCACTTCCCATTTCTCCCCAGCACCCTCTCAGCCCTAGGCAACCACTAATTTATTTTCTTTATCGATTTTTCTCTTATGCCTATTTCATATAAATGGAATAATGTAACATGTCATCTTTTATGTCTGAGTTCTTTCACTCTTAGCATATGATTTTAATGCATCCATGTTGTAGCAGATATCAGTACCTTATTCCTTTTTATTGCTGAATAGTATTCCACTATATGGTTATACTGTGTTTTAATTGATTGATTTGTCAATGGTTGTTTCAATACTTTGGCTCTTAGGAATAATGTTGTAATAACCTTTCATGTACGAATTTTTGGGTGGACTTTAGTTTTTAATTTTCATGGATACGTGTTTAGGTGTGGAATTGCTGGCTTATATGATAAGTCTATGTTTAACGTTTGGAGGAACAGCCAGACTGTTTTCCAAAGTGGTTGTCCAGTTTTGCAGTTTCATCAGTAATGTGTGAGGATTCTACTTTCTCTAATTCTCATCCATTAAATATTGTCTGTCTTTTTTATTCTAGCTCTCCTAGTGGGTGTTAAGTAGTATCTCATTATGGTTTTGATTTACATTTCCTTAATGACTAATGACCTTGAGCATCTTTTTGCACTCTTATTAGTGTTAAAGGCCCAGGTTTACCTGTTCATCCAGATGGTGGTATTGGCTATTTGCATATCTCCTTTGGAGACATGTCTAACCAAATTTTTGCCCACTTCCTAATTTGGCCATATGTCCTTTATTGTTGAGTTGTAGGTGTTCTTTATTTATTTATTTATTTTTTTTAAGATTTATTTTTTATGTATACATACAAGCTGGGGCACAGGCCAGAGGCGTGGGGCGGCGAGAGGGTTCACCAGAGACAGAGCGGGTAGCAGAACAGGCAGATCAGAAATACACTGCTGAGGGGAGCAGCGGGCGAGGCAGGAGAGGTCTGCGGCGCCATGTGGGATTCTCCCCGGCCGGGCGTCGAACTCGCGTCGCCGCTGCCGACAGCTCCACAGCGCAGTGCTTAACCGCTGCGCCACCAGGAAGGCCCTGTAGGTGTTCTTTATATGCGATGGTTAGTAGACTTTTTTTTTTAAAGATTTATTTTTTATTTATTTATGCATATAAGAACTAGGGTGTAGACCAGAGGTGTGCTGTGGTGAGAGGATTCACCAGAGACAGAATGGGGAGCAGAATAGGCAGATCAACTGAAGTACACTGCTGAGGGGAGCAGCGGGCGATGCAGGAGAGATCTGCTGTGCTATGTGGGTTAGCTCCCTGGCTGGGGATCGAACTCATGCTGCAGTGACTTGGGGATAGCTTCATAGTGCTGAGACTTTAATCCCTGCACTACCAGGGAGGCCTGGTTAGTAGACTCTTATCGATGCATGAACTGCAGTGTTTTCTCCCATCCCTTGAATTGTCTTTTCTCTTTCTTGATTTATTATTATAAATGTTCCATTTCACAGTGAGAACAGGTGAAGCAGCAATACTTTTCACAAATACCACAGCTGATCACTGAATTTTGATTTTTTTGGAGGAAGGATCCAAAATCAACCACAACCCAGGGTGAATTATATAACTTACCAACCTTATATCCAGAAGTACACTTTGTACCCTTGTATTTTCAAATAATTCTTTCTCCCACTTTCAGCTGGGGAGCTTTAGCTCGACCCTGTCTCCCTTCCTCTTAACCAAGAGCCTTCCTGTCCATTTTTTCTCCCCACTAGCCGTGCCTCCATTCCTGCAGACTTTCTTTCTGGCATTTCTCTGACCACTGGCACTTCCTCTGCGGGAAGCTGACCAGAGAACCGAGGAGCTGCAGTGGGGGAGGGAGTGAGGAAGGGAGGGAGGAACCGCTGTCCCTGCTGGCAGAAACAGAGCTCCCTGGGCTCAGGCAGCCCCTGACCTCCTTTCCCTCACTTCTTCCCCTTTGTTTCTTGCGTAGGGCTGGCAGGCAGCAATGCGCGTCCATTCTGCAAGTGCTCCTTGAGCTCTGGGTATATGTCTGCTACCAGCAAGGTGGTATTATGACCTCACCAGGAGGAAAGATGGCAGACAAGGCGTTAACATGCCACACAGGGAAACGGCTTATTAAGAGGGTGTGGTTTGGAAATAAATGCTTGAGACTTTTAGAGAGACTAGAGGCCGACATGAGGCAATACAGGGAAGGACTTGCGTCCGTGGTGGGTGCAGCAACCGCAGGAGGGCTGAGATTGGGAACTGGGAGGAATGGGACCTGTTTTAGAGGGGGAGAGCATCACTGAATTTCTCCTAGGGCACCTGAGAAGCTGTGAGGAGAGAGGTGCCAGAATAAAATCCCTGAGAGCAGGAAGTGGCTGAGAAGCTTTGAGAGTGAGGTACAGCCTGCACCCTCTGCACGGCAGGAAACCATGACCAGACTTTACAAAGAGGAACTGACAGCTTCAAGGTGCTGTTTGGGAGCGAGTCCTAGGACCCAGGAACAGAGGAGTGAGAACAGGTAGGCCTGTCAGGAGCTGGCCTTGGTGATCCAGGCAGCTGGTACAATACGTTCAGCGTGAAGATACAGGGACCAAGGAGGAGAGGTTAGATGGAATGATCTTTCAGCAGAAGACTCCTCAAGGCCAATGAGTGGTGAAGAAGGTACCTAGGGATTATGTGGGTTCCCCACCAGATGGTGGGAGTCCCCAGCAGACAAAGCTTCCCTGATTCCCATCATTCCCTCTTGCCTCAGAGCCACCTTTGTACCTTGAATGGGCTTCCGAGGTCTATTGATCCCCTGCCCTGTGACCTGCCTGCCATGTGCTATGTGCTTCTCGGCACAGGGCAGTCTGTCTCGTGGCCTCCCAGCTAGCAGGCTAGCAGGCAGCAGCAGAGGTAGGACCAGAGTGGGAGGGGTGGGAGGACTAGGACTAGTCAGTGGCTGTTAATAACCTGATCCTTTGGAGGACCAGTGCTAGTGATTGGCAATAGTGCAGCCATTTGGATGTTATTGTGTGCTAAGTTTTTACTACCTCTAGCTCATTCAGTCCTTACAGCAATTCTTTGGGGTAAGCCCCATTTTACAGATAAGGAAACTGAGGCATAAATAATGAAACAACTTGCCTGTAGTGACATGTCTATAAGGGGCAGTGTCTGGACTCATACCCTGGTCTCGTGACTCCAGACACTGTCCTGCGGTCACTGTTCCACTGTCTCCAACCTTCAGCCACTGTTGAATTGTATCAATCATCCCAAATGTGGATCAGCACCTCCTGGGCCCTCACTCACCTCTCCAGGCCGTGTCTGTGATGGTAGGGGAGAGAGCAAAGTGCCCAGACAGGAAATGCTACGCTGCTGGGGCAGCTGGGCATTGGGACTGGATGGGGCCTGAACACGGTTCTAGATGTGCCCCACCTGCCCCGTTGGGGAGACCTCCTGTCCTAACTGGGTGGGCTCGGCTGTGTTCTGAGCATTGACTCTGAGGGATTCCTAGGCTCCCAGAGGGCAAGGAGCAACAGAGAGGTGGACCAGAGCAAAAAATTCCTGTCCGACTGGTAGTCTGTGGAATTAGATGCTGCAGAAAATGATAATGAATGCCCTGTTACCTTAATGTTCTTAGAGTGTGAAGTGTTTAGGCATCTTAGGGCTGAGCGTGATGGCAACCAAAAAAGCTTTGAGTTCAGGATGCATTATTCTTAAATTTGTAGATTGTCAGGGGGAGCGAGTGGCCCTATTTTTAGACGGCACCATACTGGTTTTGTCATTAACAGACAGCATGCCCCCTGCTACATATTCTCCTTGCTCCTGCTTTATTGTAATTAGTGTTTTAATCATTTTTAAACAAGATCATAAGGTCTGTGTGGGCCTGGAACAAGCCTGCTCCCTCGCTGCTCCCTCCTCTGCGTTGGGCACCCAGGCTGGGGCGGGAGGATTCATTCCATCTGCAAGGGTTGTGGGAGGTGCCAAGGACTGAGATACTGACGGTGAGAAGTTTGGTAGGTGGTAGAAGCAGACCGACTGCAGCATGACCCATGGGCATGTGAGGTCCAGGGAAGGGCGGGTGACCAGGAGCACCAGAATGAAGTTGGAAACTGATGGAAAGAGGCAGGACAGATGGTGTCTTGAATATCAAGTCCTTTCTCGTATCTTTAGGCAGCCAGGACTGAAATGTGCTCTGTCGAAAGAACACACATGTTTTTTGACACTGGTCTTTCCATAGACCGGGCCTTTGCTGACCCATACAGCACCTTTGTCAGAATTAGGAAAAGGCACCCCTTCCTCTTGGTAGGTGAATTTTGAAGAAAGCAAGCCCTCCCCTTCCCAGCTTCCTCCAGCCTTGCATCAGGCACATGGTTTGACAAAGGGAATATAAACCGACTCTTGACCTTCATTCACTCTCTTGGATAAATATCTTTGAGCAGTGCACAAACTGCACAACTGCACAGGGCCACTCTTTTGAGACTAAAGACTGTGTGTAGGCTCCTGGTTGAATTAGATGGGAATCTCTGTGTCACCCCAGTCTGATCATTCTATTTATTTACACCCTTCTTGTGTCCATATACTGCTGTTCCTTTCACAAAAGAACCAGGAACTCTTACCACTGGAGGTCAGACCTTTTATAAGAACCTTCCCCATAGTCTTAAATAATGGTCCTGGGCTTTGTAGAGCATTACCCTCATCCAAAGAACTTGTCAAAATGCAAATTCTTGTTCCTCAAACTCACACAGTGTGATTCAGGGGGTGAGACAGAGCCCGAGAATTTTTGTCTTTCCTAGGTTCCCAGCTGAACACTATAGATTGAACCCATTTCTTCATTTTATAAATAAGAAACCGAGGCCCAGGAAGGACGGTGACTTGTCCAGGGGCCTGAGTGGGCTGAGTCCTGACTTCGCGCTTGTAACTTTCAGGGCAGATGTCCTTCCACCCCTACTCTCCAAGGCCAGGAACCTGGCTCTGCCCTTTGGTTTGTAGATCATGCTTCCTGTCGCCATCAGTGGTTGTGCCCCCTCGTAATTCTAAGAGTACTTTACTGAAGTATAACTACGTATAGTAAAATACATGAATCTTAAGAGCACAGCTTGAGGGATTTTGACAAATGTTTATATTCATGTAACCATTGCCCACATCAAAGTGAAGATCAATTTCATCACCCTGGAACAGTTCTGAAAGCACATTAGAAAGGCTAGTGAGGACTGAGGAGGACGGAGACCACCTCTGCTATCTCTTCAGTGTGTGTCTTATATTCTTTGCAATTTCTCTTGCAATGGTGGTCCCTGGGTTCCACATAGGTATGGGGCATGGTTCAGGGAGCAATGGGAATGACTTGTTGCTGCATTTCTCAAGGTCCATACCCCTTCTTGTGCCAGGTCAGACCAAGCTAGAGAATCAAAGTGGTGCATCTATTTGGAGCGTCAACAGCCTTGGAAGATTGTACAGGAAAATCTGTTTTCTTGTTGACAGAAAGGGATGCAGAGAGAGCAGAACAGAAAGCTCCAGCTTGGCCTGTTTTCTCAATGCCAACCCTGGCTCCTCCAAGGTGGCCTGTCTCAGCCTTGGGGACAATTCCAAGAGTGCCAACCATGTCACTCAGAGGTCCCACAACCTTCTGTGAGGGTGGGGTGGGGCCTGGGAACACAGCCTGGGTACCCACATCCCTGGGGGTGACCTGCTGGGAAGGACGCCAGTACCGGCTCCCTGCAGACTTGGCATGCAGCCACCCTTAAAAACTCCCTTTGCACAGAAGTGACTTCTAAGACATGAAGCTGGGGACAAGGACCTACAGGAGGAAGGAATGGAACATGCCAGAGATCAACCACTCCGGCCTGGAGGGGCTTTGCTAAAGGGCTTTGACTGCTGCTCCCACTTCCCAGGTAGTCTGCTCAGAGCATGCGCGCAGCAGCTGAGAACTCCTACTGTGCACGGATGCTGTCTTTCTGTTTCTCATGTTTTTTTTTCAAGCTTTCTTTTCCTGCCCAAACTTCATGACACTTTATAGCTGAGTTAGGAAAAACAAAAACAATAACAGCCTGCAAATGTTTCCTCCTTTGGGTAAACTCTCATTTGTGGGTGCTGGTGCTACCCATGCTGACTCTGGGAGCTAAGGGTTTTGAAGAGGACAAGCTTGTTCTGTGGGTCGCAGGCTCTGCTCCTATTTTCCCTATAGACACACTTGGAGGGAAATCATCAAGGATATCTTTGGTTATTTTCTTAATTCCTGGGTTCTGCATCCATTAAGGCTTTTTTTTTTTAATAGCTGTGCCAAATCGCCCAAAAGAAGAGAAGCTGCACACTTTCTCACCCCATTGGCAGAGTGTGAGAACACCTGTTTCCCCAGCAGTAGGGACTAGCATTCCTTCTCATGCTTCCAAATTTGATGGGGCTGAAATTGCCTCTCGCTTTCCTTTGTGTTGCATTGATTTTTGGTGAGCGAGATTTTTCAGGAATTTATAGATGATTTATATTTCTTCCTCTGGAAATGTACTTTTCATGCTCTTTGCTCATTTTTCTTTTTACTGCTATAGTTATCTTTTTTTTTTTTTAAATTTTAGTTCAAGATACTAATTTACAGGTGAAAGCCTTGGTTTTCAGTTTTTAAAAAGTATTGCTACTTAGACAGGGAGGCTTGGTACAAATTGAGCTAACTCCAAAGTTGTACCGGGTCATCCCCAGCCCCACTCCAAAGTGGGTCTTTAGGGGAGGTACCCCTGTCCTGGCAGACACAGCTCCATTCCTGAAGGAAGACCTCGTGAGTGGGATACACATTCTGGAAGCCCATTCTGAGTTCTTCAACAGGGCACCCCTGTTCAGAGCACACCTGCATGACCTACAGTCCCTCTGAGTGTTATAAAAACTGAACTAGGGCCTCCTTGGTGGACAAGGTATTAAGTCTCAGCACTGTCACCACTATGGACTGAGTTAGATCCCCCACCATGGAGCTAACCCACATGGCACAGCAGACCTCTCCTGCTCCCCTCAGCAGTGTATTTCAGTAGATCCACCTGTTCTGCTCCCCACTCTCTCTCTGGTGAATCCTCTCAGCCCCTGCACGTCTAGCCTATGCCCCAGTTCTTCTGCGCAAAAATAAATAAAGTTAAAAAAAATGAACTAAACCGGTTTTGAAAATAATATCAAAGAATCAAGTGGCACAACTTTACTGTAGTTGAACCTTCCGAACCAGTAATGTGGGCATTGTGGGTCAGAACAGAATCTGAGTCACTAGTCCTGACTGGCTTGTATTGTAGCCACAGAGACCTGGGGGAAGGAAGAGGCTGGACTCTGCATTGGTACCAATTAACAAAGTGACTTCAAGCAGGCTAGCTGATTTTGAGGAAGGGCCTTACTTTTCTCACTGGTAAAATGTAAAATGAGAGGCTGCAACCAGATAAACTTCCTGGTTGTTTTCTCAGCAAAAAATATCTGGGTCCAAGTTCTAGCCATATTTCAATTTTTTTCACTAAAAGATATGACATTATTAAAATAGTTTCATTTTATTTTTCCTTTGGCATCTCAGTTATATAAAAGCAAACACATTTCAAACTCTGGTACATAATATTTTGTATTTCACCTCATTTCTATCTTTATGCTCTATGTAGGTCTATAATGGGAATACTTGGACATACCCAATCTCCTCTTCTGTGTTTTACTGAGGCTGTCCTCATGGTGAGGTTGCTGGTGAAAAGGCACAGGACAATGGGAAATGGTGGTTCAGTCAGTATGTGGGGTCATTCTGTCTCTTCCTTCCAGTAACTGTTTATGGGGGGAGGCTCTCTCGTAGGTCTGATGGCTAGAAGCCTGAAATCAAGGTGCCAGCAGGGCCATGCTGTAGGGGAACCTGGAGGGGAGTTCTCCTTGCCTTTTTCTAGCTTCTGGCAGTCACAGACCTGTTCCCTGGCTGGTACCTGCGTGACCCCAACGTCTACCTCCATCTGCACGTGGCCTCCTTCTTGTGTTTGTGCCCGTGTCTGATTTCCGTCTTCTCACCAGGATACCAGCCACTGACTTAGGGCCCATCCTGTGCCAGCATGCCCTCCTCTGAACTATCACATCTGCAAAGACCCTACTCCAAAAGGTCACCTTCACGGGTGCTTGGGGCTAGGGGTCCTCCAGTGTGTCTTTTTGGGGGACACAGTTCAGCCCACACCAGTGTGGCAGCTGTCAACATTTCTGTGGTGCTATGTGAGGTGGATAACCCCCTGGGTGCCCCGGGTAGGCCTGCACCTGACAGTGTAGGCGGGAAATTCACACAGTTTGTTAGTGGTGAGATTCTTCTGTGTGTGTGAGGGACGGAGGGCTCCCGTCACATGGGCCTTCTTTTAAAATGTGACTGCTACACATTTCAGTTCCGGGAGGGGAGGGCACCTCATGAGGTGCCATTTTAATTTTTTCCCTTTTTGTCATTGTTCACGGAGCGTGAGCGTGTGCATGTGCACTCTGGGACTTGACCACTTCACATTCTCCTCCCTTGTCCTGAACGGGTAGGCTGGCTGTGTCTCCCTTTACAGGCAAGTGCCTTATGGAGCTGTTTGTTAATGGTTCTGGAAGTTCATTGCTGCTCTGGCCCTGCTGCCCTTTGTCGGGCCTTTGTCCCATCTGCAGTTTCTGAGTCAGTGTTTTGGGTGGACTAGAAGCTGGGCAGCTTGATTCTCCAGAAATGCAGATGTTTGGGCCCTAGTCCTGCAGGTGGGAAGCGATCTGGACCATAGGCTTCATTTTTAGTCTGGAATCCAGTCCCAGCTGCTGCTCAGAGGCCACAGTGGACACCAGAAAGGGCAGAAGCAGCAGTTTGCTGTGTAGTACAGCTGGTAACAGAAGTGGCCGCCCATCTGTGCTGGCTTGTCCCTTTTCCTGCCTATACATTGACCAGGAGGCCCCGGGAAAGGGGTAGGCAGGGAAGTGAACAAACATCTGAATGAGAAGGAAAGGCCTCTGAGCAGGCATAGTCCCATACATTTCCTACAGCCATAGAGACCAGGCTGGCCCAGAGAAGTGACATGCCAAAGGTTCGATGATTCAATAAGAGCCACTAAATTTTTGAACTCCAAGTCCTTTATCTTTTCCTGGAATCAGGCTACCCAGGAGGCTGTGCTGTCATCAGGTGGTGGTCTCCCCCTCAACCCGCTTTTCTGGAGACCAGGGAAAGACTGACCAATATCCTGGCAGTACCCAAATTGAGAAAGACAGACATCCACTTTATATATCTCCTGGCCTCTCGTTCTGTGCCACAAATCCATTTCCATTGAACTGTCATCCTCATTCCCCCTCCCAACATTGAAATATGCCTATGTTAGTCATTTACACTGTAGTGTGAATGTCAGTCCTCCCCCAAGGGAACCTGAATAATCCTTGAGAATGAGACTTAGCGGCAGATAGATGCAGCATTCTGGGCCTTGTTGTCAGGATGGAAACATGCAGACCTCAGAAATGGAGGCAGCTCCATACTAGCTCTCTCTCCTCACCTCTTAGAACATCTCAGCTCTTGTCTGGTGCCTCCCCCACCCCTCCAGTCCTCACACTGGTGATCCATCTCATGCTCTGCCATCTAGTCCTGCTCAGAAGTCGCTGGATAACCCGATCATAACCCTCCCGCTTCTAGCTCAAGGCCCTCCCGACGATTCACGTTCTGGGTCCCTCTGGCTGTGATGCCTGCTGCCCTAGGCAATGGCAGCCTGGTGGCACAAAATACACAGGAAGGTATAGTTCTAGCATCAAGAAGCAGTCAGAGCTATGACACCAGACCCAGGGCCCTGTGTTCCTTAATTGCCTTCATGTCTGAACCTTTCTGGGCCTCAGTTTCCTCATTTCCAAGATGGGCTCCATTTTATAGACTAGGATTGGAGAGGATGCATTTAAATGTTTAAAGCCTTCGCTTTAGCTCCCAATGGCCCCTCACATAGTTACCTCAATGCTTGTTACCTGCTTTAATTTCCATGGCAACCCTGAGGCAGGCAGGCCAGTGCTCCTCGCCCTGCTTTACACTTGTAGATATTGACACTAGAGCACGAGCATGACCCTCCAATCCTGTGGCTTCCGGGTTCTTATTCTTTCCTCTGAAATCCCCCAGCAATATACTGAAGGGAAAGTGGTTCTGTCACTTGCCCAGACTCACCTGGACACCAGTATGTACATTATCAGGAAGCCCTCTGCCTGCGGAGCACCTGTACTTCCCAGGGGAGACTCTGAAATAGCTCTCCCTGGCATCCCTGAATGGGGCACCGAGCGGATGCCGTGGATCACACTCAGCGGAGAAGCCGCAGGTCCCAGCTGCTCAAGCACAGAGAATAGATTAATAGTAACTAGCGCAAGCCCAGGCACTGTCATTCCCACAACATGCAGCTTTTGTCGCTATTAGCAGTTGGAGGCTGTGTGCAGGCGTGGGCTCTGGAGGAGTGGCCGGGAGGGCTGGCATTGCCGAGGACAGCAATTAGCAGGGAGTGGCTGGTTCTAATCACCCTGATCAGCCAAGCAGAAGCCAAGCCTGCAGTTCACAAGCTGCATTTGGCCGTGGGGGCCCCAGGGAAAAAGGAACAAAAGGGAGTCACCGTAAAACACTGGGGACCTCGTCTCATTCTGGGGGCACTGGCTGTCTGGGGAATAGGGAGGCCCAGAAACAGCTGGAACCCTGCCAGGTAGGCCGGCTCCACTGTGCCCGGGCTCTGCCTCCAGATGAGCCAGCACTTTTTTTTAATGAGCCCTGTGAAGTTTCTTCCTGCCCCTCCCACCCTGGGAATCCTCAGTGGCCAGAATGACCCAGGCATTGGGTGTGGTTCCTCTCAGTGTTCAGGAGGAGGCCCCAGGAAGGTCAGATGCGCTTGGCAGAAACACACAGGAAACCCCTCAGGCAGGGCACCCACTCAGAGAGAGCAGGGTCCAGTGCCAGCTCTGGGATTCTCTGGAGGAAACTGCAGAAAAAGACAAGTTAATAGGGAGTGTTAGGCCTCGGCAGAATCAAAGCAAAATTATCCATAGTGTTGTCATCATTGGTGTTAATAATATATATTTAGAGTAATTTTGTATTTTAGACTTAATATTCTTGTTCTTAACAACCCTGGCAAGTTAAAAAATATGTACTGAGCTGTTCTCATCAATGGGTGTAGAAAAGGAAGTCTAAACATGAAGGTGGCTGACCCAGGTGAGAACATACCCTTCCTCATGCAGGGCTGGAGCCAACCCCGGCTGCCAGGAGCTCATTCGGGTTCTTCTTTCTGAGTATCTGGCATTCAATTAACGAGGAGAGATAAGCCAGAAGGAGAAAGACAAATACAGATGATTTCACACATGTGGAATACAAAGACACAAAGCAAAGAAACAGACAAAACTGAACAAACATGAGCCCTAGAAATCTGACTACAGAACTCAAGCTATCAGAGGGGGAGGGGAGGGCTAAGGACCAAAAGGGGGAGGGGACCAGTGGACTGTGGTGGAGGATTAGGGGGCTTTGGTGGTGGGTGTGATGTGGTAACATACACCTAAAGAGGTGTGAACTGTACCCTTAAGTTATAATCAGTGTTGTAAGACAGTGTTGCCGCAATTAAAAAAATACAATTAAAAATAATTTAAAAAACAATTGTGATATGACAGAAGCTCTTAAAAAATTATTTAGGGGACTCTTCTGTCAAGCAGATGCCACAGACCAAAGAGGTGAATTTCTAACTCTCCTGTGTCACAGGTGCCTCCTCCTCCTCCTGAGCCCATCTCCCGACTCTGGACCTGCGCTCTGGGGTTGGGAGTGTGTTTGACAGCGGCATGATGTTGGAGAGCAAAGTCTCTGTAGTCTGACTCACCCTCTTCCGGTGGGCTGGACTACAGGAGGCCTATCTTGCTCATGGGCCAGTTTGGTGGGGGTGTATTTGTACATTTGCACGGTCCCGACGCTCACAAGGGTTCATTCGTGCTGAAGGCATAGCTCTCGTGGCTTTGGAATTCTTTTTATGAACTCAAGTTTTCATTTTGTGCTGGGCCCACAAATTACGTAGCTGGTCCTATTCACTCAAGCTTCCACAGTCTTTCAGGAGGCCTGTGCCTTTCGCACCTGCCTGGGGGCCTTGGCGACTTTCAGCCGGCCTAGCTGCTGGGGAGGGGCCGGCTGCGGCCTGGCCCGGTGCTTGGGCAGTAGGCATTTATGGCAGCTGAGCAAGGCTGGACAGGGATTTCGGGAATGAGTGCGCACGCATGCTCTGGCTGCCACTCTCCCCTCCCTCTGTCCCAGGCTGCCCCCTACCTCCTCACCTGGAAACATCACGAGGTTCCCTGGACCTTGCTGGCAAAGAGCCAGAGGACAGAAATCCTCCAGCCCCTGATAGACAGGTGGCCCGTGGCCTCTGCCCCGCCGCACCCTATGGCTGGCGCCCTCCCAGCTCTCCACAGGGTTTATTTTTGATGAATGGAGCAGACAGCTATGGAATGAGGCTGCACTTCCGAATGCGCCACCTCACCTGGCGTGCTCACTCACACGTGCTCCTAGGGTTCCAGTTGGGAAGGGACTCGCAGCTCCATGCCCTCAGGATGTGGAACCACTGACACCCAAACCCTGCCAGAGCTCAGTCCTCTCAAGGCATCAAGTTCCACAGGAGAGCTGAGGTAAAGAGTCAGAATTATGAATTCTAGATTGCAAGCACTGTGGGCCTCCAGAGAAGGGAAATCAGTGGTTAGTGCCAACTTTGCCACCTGATACTAGTGGCCTTCTAACCTTGAAGACAAGGTTAGAACTCTTATATGTAATCTTTGAAAAAAATCTTTTAATTTCCATCTTGGGGTACATTTTTTAAAAAGATTTATTTATTTATACATACAAGCTGGGGTGTAAGCCAGTGGTGTGGGGTGGTGACAGGATTCACCAGAGACAGAGCAGGGAGCAGAACAGGTGGATCGCCTGAAGTACACTGCTGAGGGGAGCAGGAGAGGTCTGTTGCGCCATGTGGGAATATCTCTAGCTGGGCACCAAACTCACAGTAGTTGCGGATAGCTTCATAAGCTGAGACTCAACTCGTTGTGCCACCAGGGAGGCCCCTTGGGGTACATTTTTGCAATGCACAAAATGTATTCCCAGGTTGGTTATATGTGCATGTATTGTATATTGTGTGTGTGTGTGTGCAAGTACATAATGTGCAGGTTATTTTGTAGACATTGTATATTAGTTTGCTAGGGCTGCTGTAAAAAAAAAAAATACCACCAATGGAGTGACTTAAACAACAGAAATTTATTTCTCACAGTTCTGGACGCTTAAAGTCTAAGACCCAGGATTGGTCCTTCTGGGGTCTGTAAGGAAAAAGTCCCATTCCTCTTACCTTCTGGAGATTTGCTGGCAATCTTTGACATTTCTTGACATGTAGATGCATCAGTCCAAGCTCTGCCTTCCTCTTCACTGGGCCTTGTGTGTGAATGTGTGTGCCTGTGCAAATTGCCCCCTTTCTATAAGGACACCAGTCCTGTTGGATAGAGGCCCGCCCTGTTCCAGTACGACCTCATCTTAACTAATTATATCTGCAGCAACTCTATTTCCAAAGAAAGTTGCATTCTGATATTCTGGGGGTTAGGACTTTGGGGGACACAGTTCAGCTCACAACAGTGGCATAAGCAGTGAAACAAAATGGGAAACTTGTGGCTTACTGCGCCATTTGCTCTCTCTGTGCTCCGCACACCTTGGTTGTGCACTTTCTGTGTTAGCCTAGTATCCCAGTTACTCGTCAGGAGGTGTCTTGATGAACAGCCAGAGTCACCAGGGATTTCTAGGCCCTGAATGATTCCAATCTGCCAAGAGGAAGAAGGTTTTGTGGCCAGCGGTGCAAAGTCCTGAGTACCAGGCACAGAAAGAGTGCCCTGGTGTCTCACTTCTCTTCCTTGTCCCAAAGCATCATGTCACGATGAGCAAAGGAAGTGTATTAAACAATCATGAGTAAATGGACTCTTGAGCCAGGCCAGTCCAGGGATAGGGGTCAGGGTCTCTTGTGGCATGACCTTGAATAAGTCATAGAACTTTAAGTTGGAAGTTGCCTTGGAGATTGCCCAGTCCAACCCTTTCATTTTACTGATTAGGGAACTGAAGCCAAAGCAGGGGGAGGCTTGCCCAGGATTTGTTAGGATCAGGATCAGTGGCAATACTAGTTTTCTATTACTGTGTAACAAATTGTCCCAAGTCACACTCTGACCTCATTCTTTATGCTGGTCAGTAGCCTCAGCTCAGCCCAGCTGGACCCTCTGCCTCAGGGTCTCTCCTGAGGCTGCAGTCAAGGTGTCACTGGGGCTGTGGTCAATGGCAGAGTCCGCTCTGAGCTCACTACTCTCCTGGACACATCATAAACTTCATCATTTACTGAGCTCCAGCACCTATTTGACTATGAGATCTGCACGTCAAGAGTGTGCATTACGTATTAATGGTGTACTGTTTGCCTGGGGCCGTGCAAAATGTATGTTTTTGTATTATTCTCTTGATTGCCCTGTCTAGTGGGCGCTTATATCTCATTTGGAGCTCAGGAGACCAAGGCTCAGACAGTTCAGTTACCTACCAGAGGTCATGCAAGGGAATTGCTGGTCTCCCCTTCCAGGTACTCGGAGCCATTCCCGTGTGCCCAGTCACCTGTGTTTTCATGGCTCCAGGAATTCCCGCCATGCACCGTCTTCTCCCTGACATCCTAGCTGCTCACCAGGGTGGAAGCCATGTCTCTCTCACTCTGTATCCCAGGACCTCTGGTGAGCATGCGCCATGCTCCAGGCCCTGAAACTGGGCAAGTAGCTTAGGTGGGCAGGGAAACCCTGGCTGAGTTTACTGGAGAATTAGGCGAAGTTCTGGGGGTCTTACCAGGGTTCCAGATTTCTTCTTCTTAGAGATCTAAAGAATATCACCAGCATCCACTCCTCATTCCCCCTGAGCCCTGTTTGCCTTATAAATCACAAGGGAACAGTCAAAACCACGCAATTTAGACTGTGAACTTCTGCTCGTTCACATCTAAGGTTTCAGAGGCCTAGGTGTAAAGGAAGTTAAAGTATGGTGTCATTAGCTAGGAGGGGAGGTGGCAGGCACCTGTCAGCTCTGGAATTGGGGTGCCATCATCTAAGGTTGCTCAGAAATGACTAAAGCCTGCCCTCCCTGCAGTGCATAGTCTGCGAAAATGTGGAGTTACCCCTGGGTAGCAGGCATGTGGGGGTGGGGTGGCTATTAGGAATAATTTCATTGTGTTGAAGTGTTCTCATCAGAACTTGGGAGCCGATGTCCCTTTGGTATTTTGCCAATAGGGGAACCCACTGCTGGGAGGGATGGGAAATGGAGAGACAACTTTGTGGGGTGGGCAGGCAGGCCCCCAGGACCCAGCATTGAGCCTGGTGGGCCCTGGGGAAGGGACCGGTGTTCTTTTTTTTTTTTTTTTTTTAAAGATTTACTTATTTATGCATGCAAGAACTGGGGTGCAGGCCAGAGGTGCAGGGGTGAGCAGATTCACCAGAGACAGAGCGGGGAGCAGAACAGGCGGATCCACTGAAGTACACTGCTGAGGGGAGCAGCTGGCGAGGCAGGAGAGGTCTGCTGCGCCATATGGGTCAGCTCCCTGACTGGAGGTGGAACTCATGCGCAGTGGCTCCACAGTGCTGAGACTTCACCCCTTGTGCCACCAGGCAGGCCCCCAGTGACCAGCGTTCTTTGTGCGTTGAGTCAAGGGCGGAGGCAGACGAAGGGCGATGGGTGTGCTGAAGGCCGTTGCTTTTGTCTCTGACAGCTCAGCATCCCTTCCTGGCCTGTCACCGCGTTGGTTATTTGTTTTCCTCCCTTGGATAGTGCTGGATGACATGACAAATTCTTTACAGCATATGCCTTTGCAGCATAACTAGTTCTTTCTTCTCCTCCCCCCACCCCATACTCCTGACCAGCCCTGAGTGCCCTCCTGTCACATCAATCCCAGGGCAGCTTGTTTCGTATTAATTACATTTTACACCCATGTGGCCCTGATGAGACCGTGACTCTTGCTGAAAGCTGAGAAAGCTCCTCAAGCTCGCAGCCACTGGGATGGTGTTTCCACAGGCCGCCATTCTGCATGCGGGGCAGACATGCTTCTGGTTCAGTTTGCAGGCTTTGCCTTTCGGAAGCATGCACTCAGTAGAACTGAACCTACCCCACCTAGACGTCTTTAGGCCCATTCTTGATAGAGCTATCGGGAAATTTAGGGGTTTTGTTGCAGCAAAAAGGTCCTGACCACGTTAATCTGGGCTTCTGTCAAGAGGCCACGTCTGCCATCCCAGGCTCACAAAAGAAAAATGTGCTTTTCCCCACTTGATCCAGTGCCCTGTAAGACAGACGAGCTGCCGGGATATGAGCTGCACGTTCAGATATTGAAAATCGATCCAGCAGTCTTCTGAAGGCTGGATATTCTGTCTGCTGCAGACCTGGTGATTTCTAACATCAGGCTGGCAAAGGTGTTACTAGCCTCTTGGAGGCTTTCTGAGTGAGAGACTGTCTCCCCCAAGGGACCTGACGTCTGAGGAGAGCAAGTGACTCCAAGGAAACAGCTGACCCGCCTGGCTTATAAACATGGCACCGTATTGTTGAGCGGCAGCCAGTTATGGGGAGTGGAAATACTATCCTGTGACAGCAATACACTAATGGTCCTTCTTAGCCTACTGGCACATTTAAACTGGTCCCTTAGATGACATTGGAATGCAGCTTCTGACCCACCCATCTTTGTGGGGCTTGTAGACCAAATGTTCTGCTATGTTAATTTCATGTCTTATGTGCTCAAAAACACTGTTGTTTTTTCCTTTTTTAAAAAATTTAATTTATATCCTTCACATTATTGTGTATCCCCTGTAGGTTTCCCACCACCAATTCACCCATGAACCACCCCCACAGTCCCTTGTGCTCTTTTCTCCCCTATTTTGGTCTCTCTTCCTCCCCCTCCCCTGTAGAATATCTCTTATTTGTGGTTGCCTGATAGTTTTTGCTTTTGTTTATGTTTTGTGTGCTATTTTCTCCTGATTTCTCGTTTGTCTCTCTCATAGTCCTCCTATAAGTGATACCATTCGATATTTTTCTTTTTCCTTCTGGCTTTATTTCGCTGAGCATGATCCCTTCTAACTGCATCCATGTTGCTGAGAATTGCGCTAGTTTATCATTTTTGATTGCTGAATAGTATTCCATTGTATACATGTACCACATCTTCTTGATCCAGTCATCGATTTTTGGGCATTTGGGTTGTTTCCATATTTTAGCTACTGTAAATAGTGCTGCAATAAACATAGGTGTGCATGTCCTTTGGGTGTCCCATAGGTGTCCTTTGGGTATATTCCTAGGAGTGGAATTGCTAGGTCATATGGAAGCTCCATTTTTAGTTGTTGAGAAACCGCCATATAGCTTTCCATAGAGATTGGACCAGTTTGCATTCCCACCAACAGTGTAGGAGCATTCCTTTTTCGCCACATCCCTGCCAACACCTGTTGTTTTCTTTTTTTCAATGTGTGCCATTCTTGTTGGTGTGAGGTGGTATCTCATGGTTTTTATTTGCATTTCCCTGATTATGAGGGATGTTGAACTTAGAGATGGCAGTCTTCTGGAGATAGCCTTAAGGAGTACAAAGAAGCATGTTGACACAAATCTCAGCTAACAAGAGTTTAATCCTGGGATTTGGGCTGTGTCATATCACAGCCCCGTGCTTGTGTTTGCTCATCTGGAACACAAGGGTTGTCCACCCACTTCACTGCTTCTAGGAAGCATGTTTTTTATATGTTAGAATATTTGTGAAATCAGGGTGCATCTTACTATTGCTGGCCATCAGGCGAGAGGCAGGTAGGACACAGGTGTCATTGCCTGAGCAGGTATGAATGGGGTCCTGCTGTTAAGACTGCTATGGTCCCCCTGAATTCAATGCCTTGTCAGTTACCCACATGTTCAGTGTAGTTGTCATTAAAAATGTCGTCAAAAGATATCTCACTGTAGCTTACTATTAACACCAAAAAAATACTGTGTATGCAGAAGGGCATGGAGACAGCGTGGGACAGAGTTGATATTAGAGAAGCAAATTTTTATTGTTGAGGGAAGGGCTGCAATTTCAACTTTCTCATAGAACAAGAATTGCCTTGCTCTCCAAGGTGGTGGATAGTCACACATCCCTCAGAAGAGGTGAAATGACCTCTCAAAGTCACAACAAGCTTTGACCAGTTTGTCTGCATACAAAATTGATTTTTTTAAACAAAGATTTTGTTTATTTATGCATACAGGAACTGGGCTGTAAGCCAGAGTTGGGGTGGGTGGGTGGTCAGAGGAGTCACCAGAGACAGCGTGGGGAACAGAACAGGCGGATCTACTGAAATAAACTGCTGAGGGGCAAGTGGCTGAGATAGGAGAGGTCTACTGCGCTATGTGGGTCAGCTCCCTGGCTGGGGATCGAACTCATGTTGCAGTGTCTGGTGATAGCTTGGTAGTATTGAGACTTTAACCCCTGAGCCACCAAGGGGGCCCCAGAACGGTGGTTAAGGCATTATGTCATCGTTCAACTGGTCCTATTTTTTCTTTTCCTTGTGACTTGTAAAATAATGGTGGGTCTTAACAGTTGACTTGCTTTCTAAGGTTTCCCCTGCTTTAATATCTAATAGTTGTCTTTGCGTTTTTGTGTCAATTATAGCAAGCCAATAAAAATAGCACTTTTAATATTCTCACAATTGCAGTTTTCTCTGGAGAAGTCTCCAAGCTACTTAGCCCAAGATTCCAACACAAGGTGATTATTTCAAGGCAACTTGTTTTGATACAATAATTTTAAAAACAGGTTTATTGAGATATGACTAGCAATTATGTGTTTTTCAGTATAATTACAAAGGCAACCACAGTCAATTTCAGAACATTACCATCACCTCAAAAAGAAACTCCACACCTTTTATCTATTGTCCCTTCACTCCCCTATCCTGCTTCCAGCCCTAAACAACCACCACTACTTTCTATCTCTATAAATTTCCTTATTCTGGACATTTTATATTAATGAAATAATAAATATGTAGTCTTTTACAATTTTACTTAGTATAATGTTTTTAAGACTCATCCACTTTGCATGGATCTTTTTATGGCTAAATAATATTCCATTGTGTGGCTATCTGACCTTTTACTTAAGCTGTTCATCAGTTGGTAGATATTTGGGTTGTTCCCATGTTTGGGCTGTTACTAATAATGCTACTAAAAGCATTCATGTATCAATTTTCTCTGAACATGTGTCATTTCTCTTGGGTATATATCTAGGAATAGAATTGTTGGGTCATGTGTTAATCCTGTGTTTACTCTTTTGCCAGATGTTTTCCAAAGCAACTACATCATTTTTCATTTCCATCATCAACATACTAGGGTTCTGATTTCTCCATGTCCTTGCCAACACTTGACTCAAAGACTTGCAGGGTCTTTTCTCTTTTGAGTTCCCAGGGTTCTGGGGTGAAACCAAATGACTATTGAGACCATGGGCTATCCTTTTCTGAGTTTATGTCACCTCCTTCTACAGTCTCAGCAGAGTTTGCAAAAGACTGTGGGGAATTTCTCGGTTAATTATCTGCCAGTTAACCACTCAGCCTGCTCCCTGCAGTTGTAACTGGTCACAGACTGTTCCTGCTGTGTGTGCATAAAGAGGTTATCTGCTGCTACCACGCTCTAGTGGGTGAAATTAACTGCAGGGATAATGGGAAAGAGAACCCCAGGACTATGATAGACTAATAAGAACAGCCAGGCTCCCTCTGCAAGGCAACTGGCTGCGCCTTGGAGACTGCCACTCCAGACTTGCCTTAGGGAGAGAGTTGCCAGGTCACACAGAAGCTCAGGCTGGGTAACCCCACAGGCCTCACCCATCTTCCATGGAGCCCTACTTTGTGCCACTCCTGAAAATAAAATGATGCAAAAGAAAGTCCTCATTGAATACTTTCTATAGTGGGTTTACAACTGGAGTGAGCTGGAGCTCAGCTTTCCCCATTGCCTATCTGACAATTGCTTGACCTCAGCATCTCCAGAAACACTTGGGGAAACTGAGTCCAGGAGAACTGCCATACCTGGGCCTTCAAAATGGCCTCGGCCAGCCACTCTCATCACTGGTTCTCCATCTACTACCAGAGACCTGCGTCACTGGGGCTCTGTGTTCGACAAGGTACAAGACATAGCTCACATGTGTTTGTTGTCTGCAGAGTTTGGCTTTCCCACACCTCTCTGGAAGAAGTTTTGCAGCATCTGTGCAATCCCTCTCTTTCCCCTTTGTGCCTCAGCGTTTCTGCCCCCACAGTACCGCCTGGTGAGCTCATCAGCGACTCATGGCTCAAAAGCAGGGTGGTAGGACTCAGATGTCGCTGGTCCTGGAGAGATGCTGGGACCTGGAGTCAGGACTAGGTTCTTGTCCTGCCCTTTCATTAGGTCACAAACACATTGCTTCAGGGTCCCCATCTGAAAAGGGAGCTGGGACACACACACACCCTGTCTCACACACACACGGTTATTGAGGGGTGACTGATGGGGCTAGGTTGTGCCAACCCTCGGGGCCTGAGCCCCAGAACCCCCTCCCCAGCTTCCCCAGCTGTGTCCTTAGCTTTCATAAGCTCATGTTTCAGCTGGGAAGGAGGCAGGCGTTCAGACCACTCGTTCAGACCACTCGAGTGCTGAGCTGGGCATTAGGGGAGAGAGGGGCAATCTTGTGCATTTTCCCCAGCCTGTGCCTCCAGTCGGCCAGGAGGGAGACCCCTTTCCCTGGCTAGAGCGTGGGGATACACTGTCTTCTGTGGTTGGCTATTACTTCTAGTGCATCCCTTCCCTTCAATGTGACACCATCTTCCCATAACAGCTGTGTGCTGTCTGCAGCCAGCTTAGGGGAGTCCTGCTGGTCTGGAAGCCTGCTTTCTCTCTCTTTGCAATGACTCTGCAGATTTCTGTTCTGCGCTATCATGCGTTGACTTCACATTACAACTCCTAGGATATAATCCTTGTTCTTGATTTCCAAGTTCTTGGGTTATCCTGAGAGATACAGTTAGTTTTTTGCAGGGTTTCCCAAACTCGGACTGTGAGGACCACACAGCGAACAGTCATATAGCAGTGACGGGAGTGTCAGGGTGTTCTGCCTGAGGGGAGGCACTGCTCAGCTCTAACTGATGGTTGCAGGATGAGTAGGTGGCCAGTGCTGCTAGATCTCCTAATTTTCAAGGCAGTCAGAGTGTCATTTTTACACGAAATATTTTGATTTACAGTGTTAGCTCAGAAAGTTTTTAAATACCCATATATTTAAAATACCCAAATATAAAATAAGCCAGGCAAAACACACCGTGGGACAGATGTGACCCCCCCCCCATGGACAGCTGCAGTCTGCTTTGTGGTTGTGCTCCTGTGCTAGCGAGTCCATCACCCAAGGTAGCAGGGGACAGAGGCCCTGGGGGAGGGGTCGGTGGGAGCTGAACTAGTCCGGGTGGCTTCCAGGAGGTGGGCTTGCTATCCTTGAGGATTAAGAGGGGGTAGGAAGGAAATGCTGCTCTCAAAGGGAGCCCCCTCTGCCTTTCTGACCATAGGATAGGCCTGCAGCCACTGCACTGCCCAAGGCCAGGCTGTGTGGAACCTGTTCCACAGATTCCCCCTAGCAAGCTCTCAGAAACAGCTGGGTACTGTCATGGTTCCAGCTGGGCTCTAATTTGGGAAGCTCTTGCCCAGGAGGGAGTTCTGATTACCCTCAAGAGAGACACGAGAGAGCTGGCATCATCTGAGAAGAGAGTATTGGGGTACAGGGCCTCAGAGGACCTTTTTGATCTTAACCAAAGTGTTCTCACAGGTGCATCACCAGTTGAGAGCAGAACACTATTGATGTTCCTTCCCAGCATGCTCTAAGCTGGTTTTCACTCTTTGTGCATAAACCCAGAAGCTTTTGAAAGTAGATAGTATCTGTCTACCCCCAGGGCCCATGGAAGAGAAAAGATGATCCCCAGAGGACCATGTGGATTGGCAGAGGTCAGTTCAACCCAGGATTTGGAGTATAACAGAGGACCAGACTGAGGGCACAGGGCACAGGCAGTTTAGAGTGGGGGAGATATTAGGGAGTGGTAGAGTCTACGGAGAACTGGAATTCAGAAACAATAGTGATCACTGGTAGCCAGAGAGGTCAAGGAGGATTTCCTGGAAGAGGTGGGGATGAGGTGAATCTGTAACTAGACCCTGAGGGGAAGGGTACAATTTGGAGAGACAGAGATATGGGAGAGAGAGGGAAACAGTGTGGAGCATAGCAGGGGCTAGTTGAGTTGTGATGTCAAATTATACTCATAACCAATAATTGAGTGCTTACTGTATACCTAGCTGTGTTGAACAATTTCTCAGTCAACTCACTTTATTTTTGCACACCAAATGAGGTGGTACTTTCACCATCAATGTATTTTAAAGGTGAGGAAACAGACTGGCCAAAGTCATAGAGCTAGGAAACAGTCTAGCTACGTTGGAACTTATAACCATTACATTACCCACTCATAGGAGTAGGGAGCAGCGAGGAAGCCACCTGATTCCAACCTGGGGTGTAGCTGACTAGTGCAGTCCTGGACAGTGGGTAGGAGAAAAAAGGAGGCCCATACTCCAGAAGGGCTTGTGCTGGAGTGGGTGTGGGTGGGCTCAGGAACCTGAGGCCAATCTGTTGTCCTGGTCTCAGGGTGGTGAGAGGTACAGGGTACAACAGGCCCTCAGGGCCGTCTTATCAAGACAAGATAAAAAACCCATAAAAAATTCAAGAACAGAACAAGAATTGGGTAACAGTGCGGAGAAAGATAAGATGTCAGAGGCAGGCTGAGCTGAGTGCCAAGGAACGGGTGGGGGATCCATGCCAGGAGCCAGGGGAGGCTTTGGGGCCTGAAGGGCAGGGCAGACCTGCACAAGAGCAAACACCTAAGGCTAGAGCAGGGATAGCAGCTGGGCCTCCCAGAGCCCACCTGGACAGCTCCCTTCTGTGTCTGGGCCTCTGTGGTTTCAGTGTTCTTCCTGTGGTAAAAAGTCCCAATCAGAAGAGCGGACCCTAAGCCAGGGTCGCCTGGATGGAGGACTGCTACACTGTCCTCCTCATGCCTCCTGGGTGTGCTCACTCCCTCTCCCACGCGCTCCCTTCTCAGACCCCTGTCCAGGGTGCCCAGCTGAGCAGAGGAGGACTCAGCCTCTCTCTTGCCTTCCTGGCCTGCAGTGACTTGTCCCCTCACCTCAAACACCAGTCCGGTGTCTCAGTTTCTCCTGGAGGCTTGTGGGGAAAGAGCAGTGAGATCCAAGCCCCGATGTTCCCACCGTGTCAATTGTCAAAGAACCACAGGGCTTGTTCCGGCCCTGCCTGTCATAAGGGGCTCCATAAGGTGTGAAAGCAATGCAGTGATTTGGGGGTTCCCTGTTATTTAGGAATACTTGCCCTGTCATCACTACTGGAGTTAATGATCATAATACTGGAGCCCAGAATACTCGATGGACCCCAGAATACTCGAGGGGTCCAGAGACGTTGGCAGTCACTGGGGCAGGGGAAGGTGGCTTAGCTTAGCACGGGACTTCAGGGCTGGCAGACCGTTGAGGATTTGGTGTCAGTGCCCTGTCTGGTAGACCTGGCTCTATCCAAAGGCATCTAAATAGCTCTGGGCAAGTGGCTCTTCATCTTCTGGCTCCAGGGTCCTGGTGTACATGGCAACAGCGATGGTTCTCTAAGGGCCAAGGACATCTTGTCACTTAGGTTTCAGGACCTAAATCAGATCAGTGGGAACCTCATGTCTCAGAAAGCACTCAGCGTTGCAGGGCTCTAAATAGGCACTGTTGAACTCACATGGGGCCGAGAGCCCCGGGGTAGAGGTGGCTCAGTGATGCAGCCTATTGAGCCCTGCCCCAGCTTGAAGGGACTGTGACCACCCCTCTTCCAAGCAGCTGAGTGAGGGATTAGAGTCAGAGGGAGAATTTGCAGACCAGAGGCGACATCCAGGTAGTGGGTAGAAGGGATACGAATTTTTCTAGACCTTGGTTATTCAAAGTGAGGTCCTGTGGTTGACAGCAGCCGTGTCACATGGGAGCTTGTTAGAAATGCAGGGCTTGGGTTGCCCCTGAGCTTGTATTTTAGCAAGATTGCGATTCAGGTAGACAGTGAAGTTTGGGAAGCTCTGCCCCCGGCCACTTAACTTCTTTGGACTGTGCCTCATAGGCAAAAAACATTTTCCATGTGTAGGTGAAACACAAGTTCCAGGAAACAATGGCTGCATTTACAATGTGTGTCACTCACTGATATATTTTTAATATAAGTTCTATATTTTTAGTGCTGAGATCGTGAGTTTATTGTACACTAAGTTTATTTTACATCCCACTGAATCGCTCAGTCCTGTGGTTTGAAAGGCACTGTGCTAGCTAACACCCTAGCTGATGTTTGGGTCACAAAGGGTTACGTTGATGTTTGGGGGGTGCCAAACATTCGGAGGACACCAAGTCACCTCCACTCCTGAGACTGCAAATTTTACTGAATTCCAAGGTCACCTCCAGCTCCATTTTTGAACTTGGTCATGTCCGGTATTTGAGGGCCTGAAGATCTGGCATGTGGACGCCTCCACTGAATCCCCCAGTTTTCCACTGGCCCCCAGTCCTCCGACCAGCTGTGCTGAGTCCTCGGGCTGCAGGTTTTCTGGCACGGTACCCACTCCTGGTCCTGTGTGTGCGGAGGGGGAGCGTGGGTCGGTTGGCAGCAGGACGCTGTGAAGAGGGTTTCCATGGCTCCCTCTGGGAGAGCTGTGGGCGTTCTCTGTCCTCGGGTCCTGTGTATCCGGGCAGCTTCGTTCCTCCCACTTTCTCAGCAGGCGGCGTGGCCTGGCCCTGCTCTGGGGGTCCCTGACAGCCGACAGAAGGGAAAGCCCTGGGTACAAGACCTATGGAGGGGAGAGCGGGCAGGTCCTGTGTGTAAGGGGGTCACCTGGAGCGACGCCTGGCAGGGAGTCCAGGAGAGCCTGGCTGTGCTGGAGCAGGTGGCACGGCTGGTGGAGGCAAGGTGGATGAGATGCCATATGAGGTGAGCAGTGAGGACATGTGGGCCTCCTGCCTGCCCACAGCTCAGATGTGCCCATGTCCATCTGTGGGGTTGCTCTCCCGCTGGGCCATCGGGCAGACTCCCAGTCCAGGAGCCCAGAGTAAGCCCCCTCTAGCACCGCATGGCTCTCTAGCAGCTGCTGGGTCCTTTATGGGAGCCAAAACTAAAAAATGCATGGGGAGACAGAAATGAGTCAGGAAAGCAGAAGCTGAGACCTTCCCCGGGTTCCTGTGTGAGGTCCCAAATGGGTCTGCTGCCTGGGGGTGGGGTGCCTGCCAGGGAGGTGCAGGGGAGGGTGTAAATGAAGGCCGAGGAGTGTGGTGCTGCTTCCTTTGAGGTCTGGAATGATGGATTCCCCAGAGAAGGGCTCTTAGGCACCAGCACACCAGCATCTCAGCTGGTTTGCAGATCTAGGGATTTGTCCAAGGGATTGGGGAAGGAGATAATGCCTCTAATGCCTGGCTGTTCCTAAAGAGACTGGCTAAATTTACAGCTACTAATGCCCTTTGTCGCTAGGCAGGCTCAAAAGGGTGCTGAGATGCTGGGAAAGTTTGGGCTTCCTTTTCCTCCAGACCTCTGGTCCCCGAGGTAGCTGTGAGCGCGCAGAGGTTCAGCTCAGAGGTTCAAAGGCAGGCGGCCCAGTGGGGGTGGTGGGGTGATCCCATCCTGGAGGACAGAGCCGCAAGGTGTCAGCAGAAGCACCTTCACTGAGATCCAGTTTTCTAAGGCCACATGCTCTGGGCCAAAAGCACAAGGGAGAGGGTTTGTCTGGGTCTGGGGGTGGGGGAGGTGGTAGGGGACACTGAGGTGTTTTTGTTTTGGGCCTTAAAAATAGGCTCACTGGCTATAGTGACAACTATGTGATTGGCAGCAACAAGGGATGTCCTGGGCCCCTGAGCCTGGGGGGAGGTCCCTTAACACACAGATGTCCCAACAATGGGGTGGGGGGGGGCGATGGCTGTCAGAGTCCACCCTGGGAAGCCTAGGTCAGGGAGCCCTGGTCTGGCCCTTCTGCAGAGTCCGTCCTTCTGCTCCCCTCCTAAAGCTGAGTCCAGCAGACCGCCCTTCCAGCTGCAGGCTCTGAGCTGCCTTGCCCTTTCCAGCAAGTGCGGCCTCAGCGCTTTTCCCGCTCCTGCTGCTTGCCTTTTTGTTCCTGCTCATCCATCAGCTGGCAGGGGGCGGGGGCGGGGCGGGGGCGGGGCACACTCCTGGAGCAGCCTCCTGCACCGCTCTGCACCTGACTGTGGCCAGCAGGGCCTCTCCTCTTCCACCCTCTCCTCTTTCTTCTGTGTCTGCTCCCCGCCCCCTTACCACTCTCTCTAATCACCGGAACCTCAGCTCACTGGGTGAGTAGCAGCTTAGCCAGCAGCCCGCTTTTGGAAGACTTGCCATCCTGATCTTGCAGTAAGAAACTGAACCCAGAGGAGCCCCAGCAGGAAGGGAGCAGCACAAGCCCTTTGGGAAAGGTTTCCTTTAACCCCTGGGTTTCCCCTAGCCGGTGAGAGCTTATTCTGTTTTTCCTCATTCCTTAAAAGTGGGGTAAATGTCTAGGTATGTGCCCCAAAGCGTTGAGAATAGGGGCCCAAACACAGTGTTAAGAGCAGCATTATTTACAATGCGACAGGGGGCGCAATTCAAATGTCCCGGATGGACGAATGGAGGAACAGAGCATGTTCCTCCAGCATGTTGTGGCCCAGGATGTTATGGCACACGAGGCTGTGTTCAGCCAGGAGGAGGTGTGCGTGCTGACACGGCTGCCGCGTGAGTGTGTCTGGAAAACACTGGGATCGGTGAAAATGTCCGCATGAAGACCAGTGGTGATGATGCCATGACGTGAGGCCCCCAGAACAGACATATTCATGGAGCTAGGAGGTAGACTGTGGGTGCCAAGGGCCTGGGTGGGGTGGGAGGCCAGTGGGGAGTTGTTTAATGGACACAGACTCTCTGTTCCGAAAGACAAAAAATTCCTGGGACTAGATAGTGGTGATGGTTACACAGCACTGTGAACTTGCTTAGTGCCACTGAGTTGTACACCTAAAAATGGTGACACCAGTATGTTCTGTGTCATGTATATTTTACCACAGTAGAATTAAGGGGCACGAGTACCTGACAATTCCGGCCTGATATGGAGGAGATGAGGAAGGCCCTGTCTCGTCTCTCTCCTGCACCCTCTTCTCTGGTAAAGAGATAAAGCCTGGGCTTTCCTGCCGAGGAGGGGCCTCGGCTCCCTGCTAGGGACTCATTCTGCAACATACACTGAGCCCGGGTGTCTTGTTAGCCTGCTTCCATTTTGGAAGGCAGAGTTCCTGAAAACACCTCAGGAACAGGCTTTCGTGAAGGGGAGATGGTGAGCCCGGCAAAGGGGTGTCATGGATCTGGTCACCACAGCAGATAACTGGACCTGATCTGCTGGGACCTGCTAAAGGGCCATGAAGAATGAACCTCAGTTGTCATCTGGGAGGCCAAAGAAAGGTTGTGTGTCCTGGTCAATGGCATAAGCTCTTGCAGTTCCAGGTGTGTTCTGCAGGTATCTGCCACCTTGTGTCAGAGGAGGCCCCAGCAGAAGGTGCTCAGGGCAGCTGAGGTGAGGCGCTGTCAGGTTACATGGTGTGAATCTGATGGGCAGCCATGACTGGAGGGGGAGGCACCCAAGGCTTGTTACCTGTGCAGGGAGTCTTCTTTTTTCCTCTGGGCACCAGTATTCTGCAGGGGGCGGGTCTCTATGCCCATCCCTCTCCCTGGTGAGCTAGTGTAGGTTTGGGGTGATTACTGCCCCTCAGCTCCTTCACAGGCCTGTGGTGTGCCTCTGTGAGAGTGCCCCTGAAGCCTGGGCCAGCCCAGCAGAGTAGCGCAGAGCTGCTGCTGTGGACAGAGCACCTAATCTGTCTGCAGGGAAGCGCTCCCTTCGAGTTCCTGCAAACCCAGGCCTCTGCCTCTACCTATGAAGGTGCCAGGAAGTCCTCGATAAGATCTTTGGTCTTCGAGGAATAGCAGGCGTGGGCCTTAGGCCCTGGCTTTTCCTGCAGGTGGCTCCTTTTCAGCCCTCTCTGGACTTCACTCAGCCTGCTGAGGCAGCCGCCTGCCTAGGGCTCCATGCTGAGGTAGGCCCCAGGCCCAGCCTCCCAGGGCCTGCAGTTCAGCCCCAGAAGCTTCACTGCATGATGGAAAGGCAGTGGGGAATAGAGACCTGGGAGATGTCCTGAGGGCTTGAGTAGGCTGCCAGGAGGTGGGATGACGAGGCAGAGGGGTGTCAGCAGACTTAGTGCTCTGCTATGTGAACTTGGACAAGTTACTTAAGCTCTCTGAACCTCACTCTTCTAAGCAGTATAGTTAACTGTCTTCATAGAGTTGTTGTGAAGGATAGGTGGGCAAAAGCACATCATGTGCTGAAAAGGGTACCAGCACATGATAGGGGTGCAGATGACACTTAACTAGTCCTAGGTTGGTAGCATCACGGTATTCATGCCCAGGGGCTGAGGCTGGTGAATCTCTTGCTCTTTAGCCCGCCATTAAACCAGGGATTGGACTGGTTGCCAGATGGGTTTAAGACATTGCTCTGGCATTCTGTGAGTGTGAGGGCCACTAGATGTGGTCGGTGGAGGAAGGGGCAGTGCCTCTGGGCGAGGCACAGTGTGAGCAAAAGCAGACAGAGACCCTGTTAGTTTTCTACTGCTGCCTGATAAAATATTATGAACTTAGTAGCTTACAACACCCACTTGTTATGTCACAGTTCTGAAGTTCTGAAGTCCAACTCTGCATATTAAGGCTAAAATCAAGGTGTCCACCAGGCCGAGTTCTTGCCTGGGGCTGCAAAGGACAAAACGTGCTCCCAAGCTCTTAAGCAGTTGGTAGAATTTACTTCATTGTGGTTTTAGGACTGAGGTGGCTTTCCCTTCTTGGTAGCTGGCCAAGAATTGCTCCCAAATCTCTGAGCACCCCCAATTCTTGCACTCACCCCCTCCTTTAGCCAATAATAGGGCTTCCAATCTTCTTCGTGCTTTGAATCTTACCCTCTAGTCCCTAGACCCACAGTGCTAGGGTCAAGCCCTCTGGAATAGTCTCTAGATCTTAAGGTTCACTGATGTAGAATTTATCTGCAAAACCCCTTCCCTGAGTGCCTGGGCTCATATTTAATTGAATAGCCTGGGGAAGGGAGTATCCACCCAGGATGCTATTAAGGTTCTTCCTACCACACATGGCATGCCCCCAGGACACATTCTTGGTGTCAGCAGCATTTCTGGAACCCAGCAAGCTATTCCTTGCCATTTTAGATCTATTACAGTTAAAAACTCAACAAGCTCTTGATTATAAGCCAAAAACTGTGCTCCAAAAAACATTCTCAGTAATAGAAGATTTTGAAATTCATGTGTTCCTTTAAACCTGTAGGACCTTGCCTTTATTATCAATAGCAATACGTTAGGCACGCACAGCCTTTGTGGACTCTGTGTCCTGAACATGCGCTGTTCGGGTCTTCTTTGTGTCACTTGTGGTGGTAGGTGGAAGACTGTTCCTGTAGGTCAAGTGGTGCAACCATGTGCAGCCTGTTTACTTCTGCCAAGTGGGCCCCTGTGGGCATCATAGCTCTGCAGACAATGAAAGGGATGCCAGACAAGCTGTAAAGTCCCTTTCCACGTGGCCTAGAGCCTGTCTACAGGAAGGGGAGTCCCTGGTGAAAAGGGATGTGGGGATGAGAACAGTTCCAGCTCTTCCCACTTCCAAGGGTCCTCTTGCAGGGGATAAGGGGAATGGGACCCCTATGGTGGCTGGGTCCACACAGTCTGATCAGAGAGGGGCAACAGTGCTGCTGGTGATATTGGCAGGTGACCAGTGGCCATGCCTTTGCTCTGGCATTAACAGTTAATCATATCCCTATAGACTGGGTGTGTCCGTGTCCCTGTTGCTGTACTCTGACAAGTTTGCAAAGTCATATTTGCAGCTTAAGGTCTACAGGCTTCCACTGACCAATTAAGGGGATAGCCTGGTATCCAAAGAGGAAGTCTTTTTAGAAGGAGGCATTTTCTTGCAGGACCCCAGCCCCCAAGAGGGTTTGTCTGGGAACCCCCTTGGACACCCTAACATGTGGATCAGCAACATGAAAGCCTGTTGTTCGTTTTATTCTGCTTTCTTGGTAAATTTTGTTAACTTCAAGTTGGGAAGTGGGGCTTGAGTGGTAGGCTGGGCTTATCTCCTATTTTTTCCCAGGAGGTAATGTCCAGGTATGGACTAACCTGAAGATCATACAAGCTACTGTGTTGGCCAGTCGGGCACCAGTTTCCTTCCCCATCCAGGAATTACAGCATATTCATTCAGCTGAAGGGGCTGCTGACCCACTGGAGTCGGAGGGTGGTTGGAAGGCCAAGATGCCATGTTGGAGGCCTCTAAGAATGGGGCACACTTCTCAAGGTGGGGCATCTTCACTTCCAGGAGTGTCTCATGCAGCTGTCTGTCCTCTCTCCACAGCCTGTCCCAGGGCCCTGAGCTGGATCGATGGAGAATTCCTCAGCGGCATCCGCCTCCTCCGAGGCTGGGAGCAGCCGTTCCCAGGAGATTGAGGAGCTGGAGCGCTTCATCGACAGCTACGTGCTTGAGTACCAAGTTCAGGGGCTGTTGGCTGACAAGACAGAGGGGGATGGCGAGAGCGAGAAGACTCAGTCCCACATCTCACATGTAAGCACTGGCCCAGGGAGGGGGCTAGGGTGTGGGCAGGTATGATGGCCTTGGCAAACTCAAATAGGGGTGTTGGGGGCCCTAATTATAAGCAGCATCTAATCACCTGGTCCCAGATTCCCGAGGTGTCGATGTCCCAGCCCAGCAGAGTGTGGATCCAGGCAGAAAGCCCCTGGCTGTATCCTCTCCCCACGGGTGACTAGGACCTCACCAGACCCACTAGTCGTTGAACACACATTTATTGAGCACCTATTATATGCTCAGCACTGTTCCCAGATTTGGTGATTATAGCTTATCAAAAATGCACACAATCAAAAGACTAACTTGTGAATATTTCCCCTGATTTCGAGTACAGACAGTTGCTGGTGGCCAAAGAATGCATGTCAGGCCGTCACCCAGGAGTCTGTGCGCCCAGACCCCGTTAGGCACACAAAGGTTCTGGTCAGAATCTGGGTTGATCTGGACCCCTCCTGGGTAGGTCTTAGGCAGCCCAACCTTGGTGGAAAGTGGCCTCAGGTGAAAGACTATGGGCCCAGGTTTGGAAGTCCAAGCTCTCCCGATAAGCGAACCATGAAGGGGGTGGTGGTAGCCCACGTCCCTGTGAGCGCTGTCCGTCCTCACAGGCATTTGTTCAAGAGTTGGGTCTAGATTTGCTTCCAGCTGCCTTTGTGACCTTGGGCAAACTCCTCAACTTCTCTGAGGCTTGGTTTTCTTATCTGGCTGTGGGGGTTGTTCTGCTGCCCTGGGAATGTTGGAAGGTCAGAAGTGGTAAGAGGCTCTAGGCTACAGAGAGCCAGGGGGCCGCTGCAAGGACGTGGGGGAGGGTGTACTCTCCCTGTCAGTGTAGGACCAGGGTGTCTCCCTCTCGCACTCATTGTCCCACCTCAAGCAGGGTCCTGTGACAAGAAGAGCAGAGTCACGTGGTGCACTGCTTTGGAGAAAAGCCATGTGCAGCTGACTGGCTCCCTGTCTGGCTGGGCAGACGGTTCAGACCCTCTAGCCTTTTGGAAAGCCAGAAAAAGCCTGTGATTTCCCTGCCCCTCAGGACCAGGAGCCTACCTGAGGAGGCAAAGCAGACAGACATGCGTGCCCTCCCGGGATCAGCCACCCTGAACAGGCTCAGACACCCACATCTGGGTGCCTGGGAGGACAGACTCTGGGGACTTTTAGATGGATGTGTGCCCAGAGGCAGGTGTGGAAAACCTGGCCACTGTGACATCTGGGCATGTTCCTTAACTTTCTCCATTCTCTGAAGTTACATGGAAGAACGCAAATGCTAGGCAGAACCCCAGGGCTCATCTGCATGCTGCTGGCCAAGGAGGGACATTCAGTCCTGCTCCCACCAAACCCCCCACATATACTCCCAAAGCCAGCGGGGGTACAAGTCAGAGGAGGGGGCCGCTGCGGACAACTCTAAGCAAGGACAGGGTCAGAGAACACACTTTTTTGAAAATGCACTCTCTATTGACACAGCTTTATGGGAAATCTTTCTGCTGAAGCACTTTTGCTTGTTTTTATTTCATCTGATGACTATTTTGAATGGAAGCCAAAGACAAAAAACAAACCCTCAGAGAATGTCCCGTCTGCCTGTCTGCGATGGTATTTTGAGATTTTTGGGAGAGGAAAATTGTTAAGAATCTTGGAAACCTTGAGAAAACTTGAGGGAGTGGAGAAGAATGTTGCTTTTCAGTTGGTGAGGTCATTTCTTAGGGTCTGAGAGATAACAGTTGACACTTACGAAGAAAATGCTTCTGATGCTTGTGGTATTCTGTTTCCTCCCTCCTTCGCGGCAGCTGGAAAAAAGGAAGGGTGAATGGATGGATGGATGGACAGATGGATGGAAGTGTGGATGGATAGATGGATGGATGGATGGATGGATGGATGGATGGATAACAAAGCTTTCTTTTCTTTAGAGGAGTAACCATGAGTGTGTATATTCTAGGTTTTCAAAAACTTTGGGAATACCGATTTTAAAATTACACCCTTCCCCCACATTTTAGGGGTACCTTCCCTCCCATGGATTCCAAGTCTCCACAGCACATCCTAGAGTTGTGATCATTCTGTCCTTAGAAGGAGGACGAGAAGACTGAGGCCAGAGATGGGCAGTGGCCAACAGCTCTGTTCTGTGATGGCCAGCTGGTCCTGCTCCCACCCCTTCCTCACCTGGTTTCCTGTTGGGTACAGGCCGTTCTAACAGCTGTTGGTGGTTAAGATGTTTTCCCTATGGAGTGAGAATTAGGATTCCAAAGTCTCATTGGCCACTAGTCTAGTAGGAGAGACTGGGAGGTTGTACGTGGGGAGAGCGCTGCATGTCTGTGGTGCATGGACATCATCAGACTCCAGTGTTCTCTACTCCATCCACACACTGCAGTCACACAGGCCCCACCCTGGCGTTCAGTTGAATGGGATGGGCCTGGCCTTGGCATTCTTGTCAGCCTCCATGAGACTGGTGTCCTGCTGAGGTAGGTAAGGTCAGCCACCATCAGGGCAGCCGTCTGCCTTCCCCACCTCTCTATGGCAGCTGCCTGGTGTGCCACTACCTTGGAAGGATGGGCTGTTGTAATATTGTAAAGAGCAGATATATTTGATAGAAGCTAATTTTTCCATCACTTCTTATTATGAGCCGATGAGCGCCAATGACAGTGAGGGTAACTTCCCATAATGCCTAGTGCTGCCAGTGCTTGGAAGTCCTGGGTTTTGTCCATAATGCAAGGCGCCTTCACAAAGAGATACAACCATGCAAACATGTAAGGCAGGAGAGGGGTACACAAATCCCCGACCTGTGAAGGCTGGACTTCACGATGGTATGAAGTGATTCCATGGAAACTGCTGAATCACTCGGGGCTGTGGCAGCCAGCCTCAGACCTTTCACTTGAGTAAGGGATTTTCAACTGATGATGGCTTCATTGGGGTGTAACTCCATCATACTCTGAGGAGGATCTGCATTCAGGTTGACTCGATGTCTCTCTCACACTGTTTTTCCTTCTCTTTCTCTTCATGTTTTTCCTTTCATCCACCTGCCCTGTTCCCTACTCCCTCACCCCCTGGATCCCACTCTTTAATTTTCTCCTGCCCTTGAATCCCTCTTCCCTGCCATCTTTGCTTGTAGGAGGAAGCTCTCAATGGTGGACCACCCATGAAAGGCTTAACAGAAGAAGTGAGTTAAGGGGAGCTGTGGGGTGCTTAAGCATGGGAGACTCATTCTGCTTTTCCCCTTATTTTAAAAAATAATTTATTTTTAATTGCACATACTGATTTCATACATTCTCACAGTACGTAAGAACTCAAACATTAGCAATAAGGTCTCCCTTAACTGCTGACTCCTACTGCCTTCCCTACCTTCCATCAGGTTAGTGAGTTAGCTTCCTCACCTTTCCAAGATACAAATACTACAGCTTGTAGAAATGGATTATTAAAAACCATATATTGTAGTCAGTGAATATGTTGTTCAGTAACTCCTATTTTTCACCTAACTGGCGCCTAACCTAGTGGTCTATTCACCTGTTGCTGGGCATTCAGGTTACTTCTAAATTTTCCCCTGAAAATACAAGATACTTCAGTGAATACTGTTGAACCTACCTCCTCTCATGCATGTCAAAGTGTTTTGTCAGGAAGATGCTGGGAAATAGAATCTATCTTCCTAGTTATTGCCAATGTGTTTTCCATCATGGCTGTTCCATATTCCCCCCTCCACTGGAGGGCATTGGGGCAAATTGTCTCTTGTCTTGACTTCTAATGAGGTTGAGCCCTTTTTAATCAATTACCAGCCTTTTAAAAAACAAGCTAGTAAAATTTCATAAAATTTTAAATCAACAATTGAATGAACAGAGGCTTTCTGAAAACAGAAGCTCCACCATAATTTTATGACAAAAATTTTGATGCTCTTTACAGAATTATGCTTCGAGCATACATGTCATTTTTAACTTACTTGTTTATTTCACATGATCGAGACACTGATGGTTTCAGCATAAAGCAGAATTGCTTAACCTGCTCTTTTCCTACCAGTTACTGCTGGTTAAACAGTATAATATCATTAGAACTAACATTCATTCATTTGGGCCATTCTAGGCTCTGGGGACAAAATTGTGAACAGAATGAACCATAACCCCTATCTCCCCAGCATTTACTTTCTGGGGAAAAGACAAAGAATGAACTAGATGTTTCAAGATGATCTATGGAACAAAGCAGGCCTAGAGTACTACCTTGTCAGGGAAGGCTTTCTTAGGAGAGGACTTTTGAGCAAAGATTTGAAATGGGGAGAGCATGGGGCTACTGGGAAGGAGAATCCAAGGCAGAGTGGACATGGAGGACACAGGTCCGGTGGGTGAGCTCTGGGTCCTCACAGTGAGTCCAGGCTGGCTGTAGTGCCTAGCAGTAGGGGGCAGAGGAGCCCTATCTGGGCCTCTGTGAGGACTCTGGCCTTTTCTCTAGTGAGATGGGCAGAGCTGCAGGGTTTCAGCAGAGGCGGTAGGAAGGGGCAGAGAAGCTCACAATGGATGTCCTGTGAATTCAGCGGTGATAAAGGTCTGGATGGAGGTGATGGTGGCTTGGAGAAGGTGGTCGCTGTGGAGGTGGTAAGAAGTAATCAGCTCTGATACTTTGAGGGTACAGATAACATGATTTTCTAATGAATGACCCAGAGGATTTTAACTTGAGCAAATAGGCCAGACTTTGCAGAAATTATATATGGAACACTCTGGAAGAAAAGCTTCAGGAAGCATAGGTCAAGATTTCAAGTTTGTTTTTTTTTTTTTTTAAGATTTTATGTATTTATTTTTATACAGATGAACTGGGGTGTAGACCAGAGGTAGGGGGTGAGAGGATTCACCACAAACAGAGGGGGGAGCAAAACAGGCGATTGACTGAAATACACTGCTGAGGGGAACAGCGGGGGAGACAGGAGAGGTCTGCCCCGCCATGTGTGGGTCAGCTCCCTGGCTGGGGATCGAACTCAGGTTATCAAGGTGGGCCGTTGTGGTAGCAGCACTGAGACTTAACACCTAGGCCATGAGGGAGGCCACAAGGTTTCAGGTTTTGGACACTGCTGGGATGTCCAGTCTTGGGCACTGGCCTTTGACACAGGATGTATCCTGGTGCTGCTTCTGCATTCGTGAGCTGGGCTGGTCTCTCTGGTCATGGTGGCCCATCTTATGCCCTTGTCCCCAAAGCAGCCTTATCTGTTCCCTTATCCAAGTCTTCCTAATCTGCCTGCTGGGTAAGGAATAGGGGGTTAGTTTTTAACCTTATTAAAAACATTTTTTTATTATCAGACATTTTTATTGGCTCTTTGAATTAGTACCTACCCAAACACACACACACACACACAAAAACCAACCTTAAAAAAATAATTTAAAAAATGGAATTAATACCTACTTACACCCTTTACTCATTTCATCATTTTTTGGCCATGTCACTCTGGGTGAGTTACTTAACCCGGCTGTGCCTCACATTCTGTTTGCAGATAATGAAAGTGTGCAGGGCAGGGTAGTGGTGGTGGTGGTGGTAATTGTAAGTGGCTAAGGGTCTAGAACCGTGTCCAGATAGATTGAAATGAGACCTTTCTATAGTCCTACATCCTTTTGTTACACATGTAGCCTCTTGCTTGTCTTTGATTTTGTTCATGATTTTGTTTGTCACAGAGGAGTTTCAGATTTTGGTATAGTGTAAACTTGTATCTTGGATTTGAATCAATTTGGAATATGTTTTCCAGGGCCTGTGTGAGGTGACTTGTAGGGTGCTTTTTCCCTCCCTGACCAGCCACTTGCCTCAACCCCGTGCATTTTGGACGGTCTCCCTGCCCCCTGAGTTGGAACACCAGCCTGGCCATGGTCTGATCTTCATCTAGTCCTTACCCATTCAGCCTGTGGGTGACTCTAGCCTTGTGTTCTGCTCTGTTATCTGAAAGGGCCAGTGTCTATGGGGGCAGGAGTGGGTGTGTGGGGGTGCCCTTGAAAAGTGAAGCTCCCTCATGCTATGCTTTTCCCTTTTCCCTCCCCGCCCCCCATGCCCAGTGCCTTCCCTACCCCCACCCCAGTACTTCACAAACAGCTCCTAAAAAATACTGTGGATCTTGGGACGCAAATGACTGATAACAGATTGGAATTCATTTATTTTAAATGACTAATAAGAGCAGAGAATAAACATCTGTAGTCTCCTGTTTATTAAATTTTAACCCTGTGTCATCTTTATTTCAGATTTTTAAATTTAAAAATAGGTTGTAGCAGCCCTGGGCAGACCCAAAGCCACTGCGAAGTCAGCGTTCATCGTCCCATATGTTAAGTGTCCACTTTTCCTGCCACTTTCTGTTCGATGACCTTTTCAGAAGGACCCTACTTTGCTCCCCAGCTGTGAACCCATTTATCTTGAAGAAGAAAGACCCTCGGTGTGGGACTCCGGCTTGGGGTCCCCCAGGGGAAGGGAGCGCCCTCTCCACATGAAATCCTCTTGAGCACAGAAGGACAAGTTGGGGGAAGGTCTGTGTCTGGAGATTTTTCTAGACTGAACAGGCAAGGGTGGGGGTGGGGTGCTAGCTGCAGTCCAAGAAGAAAGAAGACTGCACTGAGCAGAATTCCAGCAGAGGCAGGGAGGAGCGTGGGGGGAAGGGAGAGCTCCCAGGAACTGTCAGGACCAGGGAAGAAACACTGGCCCCTATGGGGGCTGATTAGGCAGCAGCACAGGGTGCCCTGTTCCCGTGGGGCTACTGCTTGGCTGCTTGGCTGAGGGCAGGAGTGGGGACTCATGCAAGCCCAGGGATACACTTAATTTCTTATCGGGGTGGGTAAGTTCTGAAAGCTGTACAGCTAGGACCACAGCTCCTCCTCCAACAGCTTTCCCTGGATCCAGCCCTGGCTGGGATTCAGGGCGAGTTTCCATCCTTACCCATCCTTACCTTCTTGCTTGCTTGCTCTCCCATTCACCCCCCACCCCCACAACAACGACCATCCCCCCACAGCTGACTGCTGATCTGTACTACCTTCTCAGAGCCACTTGCTTCCATCCCCGCCTCCAGTACAATAGAAGCCCGAATGTTGGATCCCAGCCTCCTGCCTGCTTCTCCCCTGGGCCAGTTAAGCCTTCCCTAACTGAAGCCTTCTCACCCCGTCTCCCCAGGAAAAGTGTCTGACCTCCTTAGCAGGAGAGGTGCATTTGCCACCATCTGCCCTTAAGCTGGCCGTCACTCCTGTCCCTTTCTGTGCCTGGGCCCCAGATTCTTCTCCAGGAATCTGGCTTGGCCTGCACCCCCACCGCCATCCTTCCACCCTCATCCCCTGCTGAGAACACACAGTTCCTTATCAGAATCCCCCCCACTTCCTTTGCAGTTCAGTTATTGGACATCTCACCAAGGAAAGGGCCTCTAGTGAGTGGACATTAAGGAATGACCTTTGACAAAGCAGAGTAGTCTCACTGGAGTTTGGACCTGCTCTTGCCGAGGTTAACCAGGAACGTGAGCTCAGGCTGCTGGCGCTGCCTCCCCTCTGTGACTCCTTGCCCTGGCTCCCCTGCCAGGGAACAAGCTGACCCCAGGAGGAGAGGCACCCACCCAAAAGCCGCCCTCCTATGGAATGTCACATCAGCACTATGCAGCTGGGATTGGGTGTTTGGGGTGCCCAGAAACGGAGGTGGGGAGGGGGAAGAGGAGAGACTTTCTCTACCAGGTTGACCTAGGATGGTATGAGAAGTACATAACAGTCTTACCCCCAGCCAGTGCCTGCTGTGTGCCTGGGCCGTCCCCAACCCTATCAGCCGGGATCCAATCAGGAAAGGAGAAACCTGTCTAGACTATAAAGCGCCTATGTTTGTGTGTGAATGTATGTGGTACCACATGTGTGGTGTGCGTCTGTATGTATTATACATATATATGTACATATGTAATTCAAGGATATCAAGGATATGTCTGTATGCATAGATATTTACTTTTTATTTTAAAATCATTTTAGAATTACATGAAAAATGCAAAAATAGTAGTGTTCTCATAGACCTGTCACCCAGCTGCTCCTAGTATGAATCTTATGTAACCAGAGTACAATTGGCAGCACTAAGAAATTAATATTTGTGCAATGAGACTTTATTCGAATTTCACCAGTTTTCCCATGGATGTCCTTCTTCTGTTCCAAGATCCAAATTTGCATCTAATTGTTATGTCTCCTTAGTCTTCTTCAAACAGTGACATTTTCTTTGTCTTCTCTTCCTGACTTTGACCTTTTTGAAGAACACTGGTCACTTATTTCATAGAAAGTTCACCAATTTGGATTGCCAAATGTTTTCTCCTGATTAGACTCAGGTTGTGCATTTTTGGTACAAAAACCTCAGAAGTGACATGCTCGTTTCACTCATGATGTTGGGGAGTCCATGATGTTGACATGTCATGTTATAGACAATGTTATCTTCGATTGCTTGGTTAAGGTGGTGTCCTATGGATTTCTCATACTTCTCCCCCATAATGAATAAGTATCTTGGGGGAGATGCTTTGATACTACAACTATCCAGAAAGGAAATGTGGCCCAGAGAATTGGTTACCCAAGATGATAAAAGGGTTGAGAAGCTACGTAACCCAGAGGTCAGCCCTTGCAGGAAGCTGTACCACTGCTAGGCCTGAGGTATCAAGGGAGAAGCTGTGGCCAGACTCCAGGGCCAGGGTCATGGCAGAAGGTCAGTGATGGTCTCCATGAGGGACACTCAGTCACGACTGACAATGCCACCTGAAGGGGAGAGATCGGGGGAGAAGCCCCAGTGTTTCCCTTTGTCCTGGCCCCCATGGGTAAACTCAGCTGGAAGGCTAATGCAGAGCCTGGGGGTGTGCAGGGGCGGCCAGCTCCTCTGCACTGCAGGGCAGGGATGGGCAGAGTGCCTTAGGGACACTCGCCTGGGACTGCTACCCAGTGGGTGCCACTTCCCTGAAGGCACGTGGTGCCCTGCAGTAGCCCCCAGCCACATGGGACTCTGAGCACTTGAACTGTGGCTGGTCCAGAGCGACATCTGCTCTAAGTGGATTTCAAAACCTTCATTTAGAAAAAATGAATATAAAATAGCTCATTAATAATTTCTATATTAATCATCTATTGAAGCAATATTTTGGATATATTGAGATCAAATATATTATTAAGTTTTATTTTACCTTTTCATTTCTTTTTAAAATTTGGCTGATAGATGAGTTCAGATGATGTCTGTCTCCAATTTGTGGCTCTCATTGCTGCAACCAGACAGCACTGCACTAGAATACACTTGTACCAGCCTCTGTCATCGCATTGTCATAAAGTCTCTTTCCCTTTCGAAGGTCATGCCCTTGACGCACTGTCAGGAGTGCGTGCCAGTCTCGAGCCATCCACACTCACTCAGTTCTGACCAGGTGTGTCAAACGGGAAGCAGCTGTCCCCGCTACTTCAATGGACTACACAGAGTGTAGGTCAAGGTTAATGAGGGGCAGGAGCCAGAGAGGCCAGCCAGTATTTAACTCGGCCCTGAAAATACCACTGCGGCGCTGCACAGAGCTTTGCTGAGGAAGGGCAGCTCTGTGATGCCGCCTTGTGTCGCTGCAGTGTGTCTGTGGTTTCCAAAGGTCCTCATCTCAACCTCACACGGTCACCCAGCATTACTGTCCCCATTTTGTAGATGAGGAAGAGAAAGCACACCTTGCTTTCAGTGGCTCTCAAAGCCCTGGTCATTACTGGGGGAGGGGAAGGAAGAAGACGGGGTCTGGTCTGGTCAAACCACTGATACTCAGGCCCCACCCTCAGAGGGTCTAAGTCAGTGGATGCAGGCGGAGCCCAGGGGCCTCCCAGGCTCTGAGTTCTCAGGGTAAGTGGTGGGACTGGATTTCAGTCAGGCTCTTGCCCACAAGTGGTCTCTCTTGTTGGTATATAGAGGGCTAGACACACTTACGCACACCTCCAACTTTAGCCTTGACATCATAGAGGACTGGCATGGCTGAAGCTGGGTAAAGCGCTCACCAGAGGCCCTGAGTGACCTCTGGTTGACTTTGGAATGTAGCTTGTTTTCATCATTTTAGCGGGCTGAGTTTGCCTTCCCCAAGCATACCCCAAAGTGTCACTTGGTGAAGCCAACTTGGGCCCAGTGGCAGGAAAGGGCCTGCCCTTGAAAATGGTTGAGCAAGAGTTTGTACTGGCCCCACTGCAGAAGGGTAGGGCCAAACCTGAGAGGCCCAGGCAGAGTGAGGATGAGACTGCATGTCCTGCCGTCATTGACCTCTCCTCTCTCCCCTGCAGTGGACAGCGAACTGCAGTGTGCAGCTGGACAGCAGCCGTTCCTTCTCCCAAGGGCGAGTCCCGCCACAGCAGGTATGGAACCTCTGTGTGCTCCCTCGGGGGCTCTCATTTGTCTTGTCTGTCTGGGGCCCTGGGCCGGCCTGTGATGCCTCTTGAGAGCAGTGATGTGGAGAAAACAGGAGAGTGGGGAGGGGAGGGTGCAGTCTGCCTCTGGATGCCCGGCCCACGTGACGCTTCACTCCCCGGAACAGATATTCATAAGATTTCTTCTCAGTGTAACATGATTTATAACATGTTCAAGTAACCAAGCACCCATTGAGAAAGGAAGGGCTGTGATAAATATGGTTTATCTGGGGAACATCTTCCCAGTGGAATGCAGTTACGTGTCACTTAGCAACCGGGATAACTTCTGAGAAATGTGCCCTTGGAGGTTTTGACCTGTATGAGCGTCGTAGAGTGTGACCACACAAATCTCCATGGAATAGCTCACGACACACCTACACTCTGGTACAGCCTACTGGGACCCCTATCTTAGATGTTACCTGTCATCAACCATTCTTTTTTTTTTTTTTTTAAGATTTATTTATTTATGCATACAAGCTGGGGTACAGGCCAGAGGCGTGGGGCAGCAAGAGGGTTCACCAGAGAGTGGGGAGCAGAACAGGCAGATCAACAGAAGTACACTGCTGAGGGGTGCAGCAGGCAAGGCAGGAGAGGTCTGCCGCGCCATGTGGGAATCTCCCCAGCTGGGCATCGAACTCGTTCTTAAGTGACAATGAGATGAATGAGCTGAAAGTTCATAGGTCAGTGTTGGTGAACCCCATAAATAATGGAGCTCCTAGGATTTTGGCGCTGGTGAGGTACTGTCTGGGTTTGCAGAGAGCCTGATGGGGCAGCCTGTGGCAGAGGTGACCGTTTCTCCCTGGCCAACCTGCTGTGTTTGGACCAGGCTGGAGACTGCTGCTGAGCTGTGAGACCCTGAGGAAGCTCCTGTGTGGCCAGGAGGGTCCCATGACCCTGACTGCCCTCTGTTCAGTGTACCTGCTGACATCTTGGCCTGTGAGAGACAGCAGGATTTGACTGAAAAAGCCATTATCCTCAATCCCCAGCACACCCTCCCACTGTGCCTGTCCCAAGAGATGAGGGGAGACTTTATGGGCTCTGGCAACACCTTGCTCCCAATTTCAAAGCAACCACATTAACACGTTGCCCTGGCCCACTTACTTATCAATTGAACCAACTCTTATCTATTCCATCTGGAAGGAAGATGATGAGTGTTCTCAGTTCTAGATCTGTCTTAGGCTGTAGCGCTTTTCTACACCATGGAGTAGGGGACATCTTCTCTGGAGAGTCATCTCACTTGGCCAGATGTCTGTGAGTGCCTCTCTGTTTCTTAAGGAGGGGCCATAATAGAGGCTGTGGTGGGGGAGGGGAATGAGGAGGCAGCTCCTAAGTTCTGTTTTTGCACTGCCCCAAACTTGGTAGCAATTCTCTTTGTTCTCAGCTTCTTCATGTAAAGTACAGGTGACTGGAAGGCCCCTGAGAGCCCTAGCTTCCCCATGCCATTTGCGGTAGAGACACCAGGGTTCACAGCGATGGAATCACTTGAACAAACTGGGACTGGCACCCAGAGCTCTCACCTGTCTCCCTCCCCCATCCCCCCCACCCCTGGTGCACACACCCAATTTGGCCCTATATCTTGCCTCGCTGTGCTGGGTTTGTGTGCTCGGTATCCTTGCAGGGTTTCCTCTGGGATTCAGCCTATTTGGGATGACTTTCTAAGCAAGCTTATCCATCACTAGGTGCAGTTAGGCGGCTGGAATGCAGTTTTCAGCGTTTCATTGTAATGCGTGGGGATGATTTAGCGGGAAGCGCTTGAAGCCTGAAGTGGGAAAGCGCAGCCTAGTGCACTGAGAAAACATCTCAAGGTGTCATCATGGGATGAAGCTCAGGGAAGAAAGCCCAAGGCAGGCGAAAGGTTGAATGGGGTCAGGATGAGCAGCTCTTCTCTGTCTGCAGGGTAGTGCCAAGAAAAGGAAATGAATGTGCACCACAGCAGCAAGCCTCTGATTAGACCTTGAGAAGGACTTCCTGAGGAAAACTTGCTGGCTCACAGTGCTCGCTGGCTGTTGAGTATGGTGATGAAATCTTTTCTGGGCACATCATGAGCACACCTCCTTATTGGGCAGGTTCATGCCAAGCCCTGGGAAAGGTGGGGGTGTGTCAGAAATGACGCCTTAGAGCCTGGCCAACAACCTGTGATCCCACATCCCCTGGAATGAGAAGAAAAGGGCTCCCGCCTGTCCTGTTCCACCATGATGCCTGGCAGCAAATGGAAGCTCCAGGAGAATGAAAGGGGCTTTGTCCCGAGGGTCAGAGAAACCAGATGTTGACCCAGATGTAGTATGCATACCAACTACCTCTTCTGCAGAATCAAGCATTAAGCAACATGGACTTCTCTGAGCCTGTCTGGAAAATTTCTTTTCATTATTTATATTCTGTATTTCCATGAAATGACCAACGGGAGCCAAACAGTTGCCCAAAGCAGCAGAAGATCTACTTGTTCCTGATTTCTCCACTGTTCCCCCCTTCCTGGGCCAATCTGCAGGCTGGGAGCATGCTAGGTGCCAACACTGACTCTGGCCAGGGGTGGCAGATGGTAAGCACAGGAGAATCTCAAATATATCCCCTGCTTTTGGTTCAAAGAAAAGGGTAGAAAGAGTTTTTGGCCAGCCTCTTGCTCTCCTCCAGTAATGACAGTATTTGGTTTAGTGCCAATATAAAAACCCATTAGTACAAATGATGACATAGTGAAAGGGCCTAGATTTCTTGGCAGTTTCCATGACTTATTAGAAATGCCATAACTATGTTGATGGTACTGCTCCATTCAGTCAGTACTTACTGAACATCTGCTGTGAGTTTGGCTGACACAAATGAGCAGAACCCTTCCAACTCGATACCTGTTTGTGAAGTAGAGGTCAGTTAACATGAAACAGGCTAAAGGCATACATGTGAAGTCTCCCCAAGGGATGTCCCAACCACAGATTCTGTTGGCCTTCCAAAGAGTGGTTCTCTTGGTCTTTGCAGGCAGGGAAACATCTGGCAGGACATGAGACTTGATCTACCTTCAGGAGTGGGTCAGATATTTGACCAGCTGGAAAAGAAGAGAACAGAAGATGAAAGGAGTGGAGTGTTAGCAAGTGTTGGTATGAGGGGGCAACAGGAGAGAGCATATGATGGTCAGTGTTCGGCGTTGCTGGGTGGTAGGGGGTATAGGTAATGAGTATGGGGGTGTCTGCTCTTCTTTGAGATGCTGGAACTGCCATCCCACTCTTAATGTGTATCTGTCTAGCTTATATTTTTCCCTGGTGTTCTACACAGGTAGTCTGTTCCCTGGCGTTGGTCAGTATCACCTCCACAATACTGCAGTAACAAGCACAGTAATTTTAAATAGCACATTCAGGACCCAGCTTGATGGAACAGTTGCCATTTTAATCAGTGGTCCTGATGGAGGGAAACGAGCCCCAGAAGGTTCACTTCAACAATTCAGTGCTCCAACCTTGAGGGAAAATGCACCCCTTGCTCTCTTAGCTTATTGCTCAGAACTGGTCACATGGTCCCACCTCTAACCATTAGCACACACAAAAAGTAGAATCTTTCTGTGTGCTTGGAATGGGGGAAACCAGACCCCTGGGATGATGGGCTAGAATGACTGTCGCATGTCCCTCTCTGGTAGAAGTTCCCTAGAGGCTGGGACTGACCTCTTCTCCCCCACATCAAATCCAGAGCTCAGCAGGTCTCAGGTCAATCCTACAGACATGTGCCGTCAGGATGACAAGCAGTTCTGAACTCACCTGATCCACCTCACTCACACAAAGTGCGGGAACCTCTCAGGTGGCTCTTGAGCAGCTGGATGTTTCCAGTAATGGGGAGCTTACTGCTTCAAAAGGCATCTCAGTGTTTTTCTTTGGTTCAGCCCCAGACCACCTTCTCATTAGCTCCAGCTGATGGATTTAGTCTTCTTCCTTTGGCCATGGCTCCTGGTCTCTCCCCAGCACTCCACCAGGACAAATCTTCTTTTAAAGTTATATATCCTGTTTTTTGCACCTGAGTCCCTTTGTCATGGTTAGGCCATTCCTTTGCATATTTATTTGTTCTTGAGAGCCGCCTGTATCCCAGGCACTGTGCTAGGAACTGGGAGTTGGGGATGGTCTCTGTTTACAGAGGCTGAGTAGGGAGTACAGTGCTAGGAAGCCTGGGACATGACATAATGATTCTTAGGTCCTGTCCCATCCTCCCAGGGACACTTTAAATATGGACTCTAATTCCTCTTGCTGTGCCTCTGAGAACTGGGCACTGTCCTGTTGAACAGTGCTGCCTTTGCTGTTCCCAGCACGGGAGCCTCTTTTCCAGAAGATGCCATTGATCTCCATCCTCGAGGTGCTGTGTGGCTGCAGCTCACCTGAAGCAACCAGGAGGCAACTCTTACCATATAGTGATAATTGACTTCAGAAAGAGGACAGACAGCAACCATTCATGAGTACTTGCAGTAAACAATATGAGGTAGATAGTCTCTGCCTGCAGGAACCCATTCTGCTTAGAGAAATAAGACTTTTTCAAGCAGAAAAGCAATATCTGGAGCAGTGTGTGAATACAGCCTGTGGCTGTGTGCTCAAGGGAGCCGTGTCTTATAGGAGATGTCAGATGCAAGGCCTGAGGGAGGAGGCATCGTGCTATCACTGTCACGGCCTTGGACTAGGAGCAAGGAGATAGGCGCCTTGGCCTCTGTACCACTACTTACTGTTCAGTCGCAGGTGAGATGTATAAGCTTGCTGTAGACCCAGTGTCCCCTCTGCAAAAGGACATGAATGAGACTTAAGGTCATTAAGTGTCTTGTTAAACATACAGACATAGGCTTCTACTTCTGGGGAAATAGAGTAGATGTTCCTTTCGATATTTCTTTTGCTAAGTACAACTAAGAACCCTGGGCATTCTAAGTAAAACAAACATGGGAAGGTTGTGAAAAGTGGTGAGAAGACAAACCACTTGGGGACCTTAGGGCTTGGGCAGTGACAGTGGTCATTTCCCTAAGTTTAATTTTTTTCTATTTATTGCCCAGAATTGGAGCTGAAGAAGCAGGTAACCAGGAAATGAATAGGCACAGTTATTTTTTAAGTTCCAATAAAAGCCTCCTCTCTATAAATAAAGATTAAGGGAGAGAGCAACCTAGCAAGGTAGATAATTTTTAGACAATAACTTCTTTACTCCAGCAAACAGCATAGAAAAACTGTGGCTACACCTTCACCAGCAAAGACCCAGTGGAAGTGAGTCTCCCACCTCAGAATACCCCAAACCTCCCATCTGGGTGGTATCAGAGGAGCCAAGTAGGAAGCTTTAGCTTTCATCCCAGGTGGCTGGTAAGAAGGCCCCCTGCATACCCTATGATGTTATTGAGGACCATGGGGGAACCTTAGACATCCACCCCTTCTCAGCAGTAGTGGGATGCCCCTATGCCCCTTTTGGGATGTGTCAGACTTAGGACTTCCCTGTTGCCCAGTGGTAATGAAGTTACCCCACAGCAGGGTCAGTGGGGAATGCGTGGGAGCCTGGATGAGCTCCCCACTTTCATTCAGCCATAACAACCGGCACCTCCCTGGACTTCTGCCTTCACCTGACAGTGGTGAGGCTGTGCCCCCCACGTCTGCCCACCAGAGTGGTATTGCAAAAACTAAGTTAAAACGTAAGATAGAAATAAGATTCAGTCTCATAACATAACACCAAAGTATCCTGATTACTATCAAAAATGATTTGTCATATCAAGAGGCAGAAGATTTCTTTTTTTTTTTTAAAGATTTATTTATTTATGCATACAAGCTGGGGTACAGACCAGAGGTACAGACCAGAGGGCAGTGAGAGGGTTCACCAGAGTGGGGAGCAGCACAGACAGATCGACAGAAATCCGCTGCCGAGGGGAGCAGCAGGCGAGGCAGGAGAGGTCTGCCACGCCATGTGGATATCTCCCTGGCTGGGCATCGAACTCGCATCAACACCGCCAACAGCTCCACAGTGCAGCAGTTAACCGCTGCACCACCAGGGAGGCCCCAGAAGATTTCAGCTGAATGAAAAAAGACATAAATATGACATTGGACTTCATCAAAACAAAAACCTTTTGCTCTGGGGAAATGCCTGCTAAAAGGATGCGGAGACAAAGAGGGCTGAAGAGAGACAGAGGGGACAGAATTTGCAAAACCTATATCTGGCAAAAGATTAGAATCTAGAATATACAAAGAACTATCAAAACAACATTAAAAACAATCTAATTAGAAAGTGGACAAAAGCCATGATGAGACATTTTTCACTGACGGGATTCCACTGGTAACTTTCGGTGACCACCAGGACGGTCGATGTCAGTAGGACAGGGGAGTGCACAGAACGTCACAGCACAGGGACAGGCACGGTGGTCTCCATGTCCCTCTCCACACCGCTCAGAATAGCTCAATTACAAACAAAATCTTGACATTGCTGAATGCTGGTGGAGACACAGGAGTGGTATCTGTCCTCCATATCTCGTGGGTACATGAAGTGGTGCCGCCATTCTGGAAACAGTTTGACAGTTTCTTCAAAAAACTAAACCTGCAAGTACCATATGATCCAGCAATTGCACTCCTGGGTGTTTATCCCAAAGAAATGAAAACGTATGTTCACACAAAACCGCTACTCAAATGTTTATAGCAGCATTATTCGTAACAGCCCCAAACTGGAAACAACCCAGATGTCCTTCAATAGGTGAATGGTTAAACAAATGTGGCACTTGGCAGTAAAAAGGCGTCCACTGCTGATGCATGTAACCACCTGGATGAATCTCCAAGGAACTGTACTGAGTGGAAAAAAAGCCAAGCTCCTGACGTTACCTACCCTGTGATTCATTTATATAATATTCTTGAAATGATAAGATTTTAGAATTGGGGAACAGGTTTGCTGTTCCCAGAGACTACGGAAGGATGAAGTGGGTGTGGCTATATGAGGCATGGGCGGGGGTCCTGTGGGGAGGGAATGTTCTGAATCTTACTGTATCTAGTCAATATTCTGGATGTGATACTGAACTATACTTTCCCAATTTTCCCTATGGTGCAGGGTGGTGTAGGAGAGCTGGGTATAGGGCACAGGGGAGCTTTCTTATAACTAGTAGTGAATCTACAATTACCTAAAGTAAAAGTTTTTTTAATAAAAAGTGCAGAACTTTTTGTTTCATCAAGATCTTTCATGGAAATTTCATGTAGAAACCTAGGGAGTGAAACCGCTCATTAAGCAGGGAAAGGGACCCTACATGATTTTCTTCTATACTTCATCTAGCTTATTGCTCTGGGAGCACTCTCTGAGCTTCTAGATCACCCCTGGACCAGGTAATCTCTCAGCCCCTTTCCTGCCTTAGCTTTTCATGGTTCTGAGTCTGGCATTGGCCAGAAGGGAGACACCCCTGGAACCTGGGGAGTTCTAAGAAGTTCTCCTAGTAAGGAACATTTGAGGATGTGATCCTGTCTCTAGACAGGGGAAAGGGGTAGGGTAGGAACTGGGGACAGTTGAGGGGGCCTCCAGTTTTCAGCAGTACTGAATAGGCAGCCAGTCAAACATGGTTTCTGGTGTGACCTGGTCCAGGACAGGTGTGAAAAATAGAGCCATTAAAATCCTTAGTCACAAACCTAATTAATTGAGAAAGAGTGGGCAGGAGGGGTTGGCTTAGCAGAAATATACTTGGCCATAGAGTTCAGTCATTATTTCCCCCTGGCCTTTTTTTGGGTCTTAAAGACAATGTTGGGTGTAAAGAGGGGAGAGACAGAGTGAACAGAATGACCTTTTCCTGCACCTGAACTCAGCTCTAGTGCCACCAGGGAGGCTTTCTGCCAGTCCCTCTTCTGCTTCCTTCCTCAAAAGCCCTCTATTACAGGGGGATTCAAATATTGGGGGTCCATTGCCATCTTTCCCACTGGCATTGGGGTGCTGTCCTTGGTGCTGAACTCCCCACCCCACCCCACCCCCCTTCTCTCCTCCCCTCTTCTCCCTTCTCTCAGTCTCTCACCAATACAACCCCTTCCCTCAATCTCTCACCAATACAACACTGTTTCTACTTGAGCCCTGCCCTTTGCCACTCCTTCCTCTTTCACTCGCCTCCTTTTTTCCTTTCTACTTCGGCAAAATCAAAATGTGGTTTACTTTAGGTCTGAGAGGAGACTCAGCCTATAGGAAGCACCTGTTTGGGTCCTTTGGACTCCAAACATTTCATGTATATAAAAAACTTCCCCAGTGTATCTTAAATCTTACCTCCTCTCATCCCCAACTGGGAATCGTTAGTCTAATCCAGTGCTCTTGGTTCAGAAGGAACAGAACAGGTCCAGGGAGCTGAAGTAGCTCTCTTGAGGCCCCCAGGAAGCAGGCCTAGAACCCTGCTTTCCCTGCTTAGTCCAAACCATGTTGCTGATGGAAGGAAGTTTTGCCTGGGCTCTCAGAGCCACAGAGCTCTCTCCCCTGAAGCCGGCAGCATGGGCGGATGCATCTTATCACGTACTACTTGGCTAAATGCCTCTTCCATTGTTCTTTCCATTTCTATGACTCCTCAGTTGGGTGGTAAGAGCCCTCTCAAAGAGAGTTCTAGGGAGCCCTAATCCTGCAAAATGCAGAGATGCTAAGCCTCTTGTGGCCCACAGTATTAATATTCTTTGGGTGATATATTGAAGCCTGAGTCTGGGGAGGGACATCCTTAGAGAAAGAAGAAGGAGAGGCCTGTCCATTGTTTAAAGGGATGGACCTCCCTGATAGCTCCCCTGGGAACCCTGTGTCCATGAGGTCAGAGAATCCACATTGGAGTCAGCTTGCTCTTGGCCCTCACAAACAGAAGGACACTCTGCACTCAGAAGGGAGTGGAGTAGGAATGTGAGTCTGCACTGCCTCCTTCTCCATGGTGCCCTGTGCAGGGCCCTGTGCAGCCAGCTGACAGTCAGCCAGCCAGGCCCGGGGTTTCGGCTGTGTGAGACCAGTCTGCAGACGGGCTCCCCCTGCCTCAGTGTGCTCGGGCACAACACACCTGATGGGCCGGGACAGCCTGTATTTGGAACTTTACCCTCCCAATACTGGGAGGAGCCTTCCTGCTGCCCCTAGTCCTAGTTAGTCAGATTCTGGCTAATTTTCAAATCCTTGCAGTCTGGAATTGTTGACACACACACACCCACACATCCAAGCACACACACAAGCAAAAATCACTCTGCCATTGTGGATTAATAAAGAAAAAAGGCAGCGTGAAAGAGGGTTGTTTTCCTCTGTGCACTGACTTAGCATGTGTTTCTACTGAACAATCATCCACTCCCACCTGGTTCATTCATTCATGCAGAGCCCCCGTTCCCAGTTCACACCCCCATGTCCTCTCTTAACTTCAGTACAGGTGATTTACCACCCGCCCCCCCCTCCACCGCCACCAGCACTGTCTTCCTAAATGTGGGCAGAAGCAGACTAATTGGAGAAGGGAGTTAACATCACGTTACAGGACTATTTCCCAGAGGACTCCAGGGCACCGAGTCTGTAAAATGTTCTGTGAAATGGAAAGGAAAGGTGTAGAGGGTTTCTGGCCAAAGAAGATGTGCTTGCAGAATCCAAATGTTTGCAGGACATGGACAAGTTCCTGCTTTATAAAATCTGCAGGAGGGTCAGATTTACTAACTGCTTAGTGCAGTGATGATGCGTATAAACCCTAGGAGCAGATTGTAGCATTCCTGACCCAGGAACCAGCTCTATGCTTACAGGAAAGTTCTCTGAGCCTCAGTTTCCTTGTTAGGGGTGGTAACAATAACATCTGTTTCCAGGATTGTAACAGACATGAAGTGCTTGCTGGTGCTGAGCATGTAGTGATACTGTGTCAGAATGCTGTCACCCTCTGAGCTGTCACCCCAAGCTGTGGGTGGCTCTGTGCCCAGTAGGACTTCCTGGTGGGAGAGGGGGCTCCAGTCTCCCTGCTGGTGGGCTGCCACTTCCACTTCCTTTTGCGCATCATTGAAAGTGCTCATTATCCGTCAGTGATCTGTCCTGAGAGCAGCGGCTCACCCTGGCATGGGCCCCCTAATTGCCAGTAAAAGGGGCTGTTGTGAAGGATTGAGCAGTATTTTAGTACTAAAAAAAAGAAAAGTCCACTGAAAAGGGTGATTGTTTTTGATGAAGTTTCTCAGAACCTTGGCATTGCAGCAACCTGGGGAGCAGGGGCTCGAGGGGGCAAAGGGCCGGGGCAGAGGTGAGGTCTCTAGGACAGAGAAACAATGTGATCACCATGGATTTGTAAACTGGAAAATGTTTCTGAAGAAACCAGGAACTCTCAGGGCCTGGCCACCCTGTCTTTGCTAAAGAATATTTAATGAATGAGACTGGGTCCCAAGGCTAAAATGGGACAGAGGAAGGTGAGTGGGCAAGGCCAGTGTCCCTACCATTAAGGGGAGAACAGTTAAATTAGGCAGGAGAGTTAACATAGAAAGCATTAAATAATTGTTTCTAAATAGGGTTCCATGGAACCCTAGTTAGGCAAAACACTGTGTTATAAAAAGGAAGAGTGCAGTGGATTTGTAGCCAAAGAAATTTGGAAAAAAAGTGCATGCTATCCTACCACCTACTTGAAGAGCCAACCTTAATTTGGGACCAGTGAAGCCACTGAGCAGTCCCTATTGGCTTGCCTCCTCAGAGGCCAGGAGGAGCACAGTGGCGCCCCATACCACTGGTGGAAATAAAAGTCTCAGTGATAGTTGGGCCAAGTTAATCGAGGGAATTCGAACCTGGGACACAGTGGGGCAGATTGCACCTGAGAAGTGCCCTAATGGTTGCCAGCGGGTTTAGTGCAGACCTTGTCACCCAGTAGCCCTGGAAGAAAGGGTCTGGAGAGTCCTTGACATGAAAATGCAATTATTCTTTTTTTAAAAATAGATTTATTTTTATTTATTCATACAAGCTGGGGTGCAGGCCAGAGGCATGGGGCAGTGAGAGGGTTCACCAGAGACAGAGTAGGGAACGGAACAGGAAGATCAACCGAAATACACTGCTGAGGGGAGCAGCGGGCGAGGCAGGAGAGGTTTGCTGCTCCGAAAATGCAATTATTCTTAACAGGAGCTTCTGGCTTTCCTCTATAGGTTTCAGTCTTTCAATTTCCTAAGTTATCTTGACCCACAAAGAGACACCAATGCTATCTTTGAGCAGAAGAGGGCAAATGCAGGGGTTTCATCATTTTTCTGACTTCTAAAGGCTAGGTACCCATTGCTGAAATCTTCTTGTGCTGACTCCTTGGTCATTAGTGGAGGCTGGACAGTCGGGTTCCCCAAAGGCGCCAGATTCCTGCCTGGCCACTTCACCGAACGCAGCCGGCCTGCTCTGACTGAAGCCTATGCAGATGGCTTTGCTCTCTTGCCTGCTAGACCAGGGAGGGGGCCCCAGAACTTTCACAATATGTTCATTAGGACACCCACATCTTCAGCAGCCTTGGGTGACCTCAGAGGGCCAAGGCTCCCAGACTCCCTGGCACCCACACACTGACACAGCATTAGCAGGTGTCCAGCAAGTGGGGTCTCTGCAGCTGCCATCTAAAGATTTGGGGGCGGGGGGAGCTGGGAACAAGCGAACCCTAGTCACCCTCTTCTCTGTTCTCAGCTTGTCCTCACCACTCTGTGGGTCCTCAATAGGAGTGAGGAGTTGAATGGTTTGGAGAGTGAGGGGTGCCTGGCTCCTGGGGTGAAGTTCCAGAAATCGGGTTGCAGTCTGTCTGGCTAGGGATCCACCATCTGCAGACTTCTGCCCCTCTGGCTTCTCTGACATCTCTGGATACAAGAAGAGGGTTGTGAAACAGGTGGAAGTGTGTGTGTGTGTTGGGTGTTGAAAGTCTGAGGGGTGGTATCCAGATCACATGAGGGGGAAAATCTGGGCACATTTACAGCTCCACGGGCTTTGATGGGATCTGAAGTGACATGGCATGTGACATGGCAGGTGGCTCTGGGGTCGCTTGGCTGCTTTCAGCCCAGGGCTGGCGTGCACTGGCGGTGGGTGTGTGAAGCCTCGGGGCCCAGCTTTCCAGTTCCGTGGCGGCCAGCAGTCACTGCTGAGCGAGGCCTGGCCTTTCTGGGCTCTGCTTAGAACACCACCTTGGCACCAACCAGGGGCAGCAGGGGAAAGCACTGCAGGTAAGCTTCTTTCCTCTCTGAGTGCAGACTCAAGAGGGAGAGGTGTTGGGTTTCCAAGTGCCAGGCTGTTTTCCACTGTCACATGCCATGCTTGTATGCCTGTCACGCTCCATCGCAGCAACTGAGGAACTGTTCGGATTCTTCGGTGCTGCAGGAATGGTGTCAAGAGAGCCGCAATAAGTGGGCCATCCCCCATGGGCAGGATTTTCACCCCCCACCTCTCCAGAGGCTTGCCTCTCATCTGTTAGGGCACCAGCCTTTTGGCAGTTCCCTTTCTACTGTACTCAGCAGACAGGCGAGTGGTGCCCACCGCCCTCAGCGTGTCCTGTTCAGAGACCCGAGGGCCTCGCTCTCGCCCAGGGCTGTCGCCTCCTCCAGGGATGTCCTCTGCATTATTCTTTCCTGGAGATTCCCCGGGACTCTGCAGAGACGGCCCCAGCTCCTCAGTCTGCTTGGGTGTGTGTTGGCATTTGAGTTCCTCAGCTCTGAAAATCAGTTATATGGGGGTGGGGGGGGGGAAGCAGAGGCAGTAAGCTGTCCTGTGTGGGGATAACAGGAGGAATGGAGAAGTGAGTAGTAGCGTGGAGGCTTCTGCCTGGGGACACAGGCGGTGCAGGAACCGAGCCGACGAGGAGGGTGTTTGCTGGGAACCACAATGATGTCTCTGACTCTCCTGGTGTTTAAAAATGAGTCTCGCTCTATATGTCAGTTCGGGAACATGTCCTCTGCGTTGCTGGGGAATGGGAAAGAGTTGTGGGGACATGTTGAGAAAACTGGTGGTGCGTCTCTAAACAATGAAACACCAAAAAAGCAGATATGTCTGCCTGCCTGCCGCTGAGATTAGAAGAGCACTAGTTGGCATTCTGGCTCTGCCACCCACCCACCAGTGTCCTGGCCCAAAAAATAATGCTATCGTTTTGTTCCTATCTCTTCCAGAATGGCAGCAAAGACAGCTCTCTGGACATGCTGGGCACGGACATCTGGGCTGCCAACACCTTTGATTCCTTCAGGTGAGCTCTTTCTTTTGCCTGTGATGTGCAACTCCAGCTGGGACCCCCGCTGGCTTTCCCTGTGCCCTGTGAAGTCTTTGGGGGAGGAGTAGATGTTGAGAGGTCACTGATCAAGCAGTGGAGAGAAACAAAGACGAGGGAGGGATAGAAAGGATGAGACTGAAGAGGAAGGAGGCCAGAGACAGGAGAGGAGGAGATCCAAGGAAGGGCAATGAGGAGGGAGCCTCAGGGGGTACGAAACAAGAGGCAGAGGAAAAAGAGGGTTGAGGGGAAAGGCAAGAAGCTGATAGTCCAACCACGACGGGGTGGGGGCTATGGAGGGCAGGAGAAGCAGAGGGGAGAACGTGGGGGTAGAGGCACCAAGGGGAATGGCATCTGGTGGGCATCAGGCACCTTGGTAGGGCCCAGGGGCAGAGCTGGGGCTGCAGACCCCCACCCCACACCTGGGGTCATGGAGGGGGTTGGGCTGGCTGCGAGAGCTCTGCAGGGAAGGAAGGGTCATCAGTGCTTCAGACTCCTGCAGCAGCCTGACGGCCGCGTTGGAAAGACAGGTGTTCACCAGGGTCCCTCAGGCCGTGGGTTGCTGATGGCTCCGGCCCCAGTGTCCACTCCTGGCGTCATGGCCTCGGGGTTGGGGCATGGGAGGTGGTGCCCTTTAACTCAACTCTGGCCCTGCCCCTTGAGCTGACCAGCTCTGGGGGTGCTCCAGATACACCCTGGTCGGGCTCAGGCTCACCCAGCGTGGAAGCACCATGGGTCTCCTGCGACCGGAAGCTGTGGGTTGGCCTCCCACTTCCTCACTTGCCTTATGTACCTCAGAGCCACCTTGCCATTTTGAGCTGCTATCAGAGGCCCTAGTGACAGTTTTTTGGTCTTCTTTCTCCATCCTTTCTCAAATGTTGATGTGAAAATAAACCCTGAAGTATTTTAGGGTGACCACTGTGGAGTAAATATCAGGCCCACACTTGTGTTTTATTGGTGTGCATTACTATCCAACAGGGGTGAGGAGAGGCAAGGGGTGAGGAGAGGCAAGGGATTCGCCAGGGAGCACCCTGCCCTGTGGTCTGGGGGCACAGAATTGATACCTCAGGCTCCATTCTAGATGAGAAGCCCCTGCCCCACCCCTACCCTTAGTGAGGTGCCCTCCTCTTCCTGCTGCCCTCTTTCTGAGGATACTTCCTACCCTGCTGTGTCTGGGTGTCTGGTCCCCAACTGTAACTGGGCTTGTCTTACCCTTGCCTCACATCTCTCGCCCTCCTTCGCCCCCCAGTGGTGCCACCTGGGACCTGCAGCCTGAAAAGCTGGACTTCACCCAGTTCCACCGGAAGCTCAGACATGTGCCCAAGCAGCCCCTGCCACACATCGACCGTGAAGGGTAAGACTAGGCCTGGAGGTCTCCTGCAAAGTGGCAGGGTGGTGCAGGGCACAGCATAGTCATACAGGGCAGAGAGGATCTTTCCCTGAAGGGGTGGGCATCCCTGCTGCCCTGGGGACACACGCGTAGCCAGTATCCTGAGAAGTCGGCTCCCAGAACTGCAGGGGCACTGCCTTCTCTTCCGAATGCCCCCACCCTCCACTGCCTAGCTCCCTCCAGCTCATTCTGCCTGCTCGCCCTCCTGGCCACCTACAGTAGTGCTGCCTGTCCGTTGTCTGCACCGCTGGATCTCACACTTGATCAGAACCACAGGCAGGCTGGGGATTGTTAAAATACAGATTGCTAAGAATGGCATGCATTAAAAAAAAAACAGGGAACAACAAATGTTGGCAAGGATGTGGAGAAAAAGGAACTCTCCTACACTGCTGTTGGGAATGCAAACTGGTCCAACCACTGTGGAAAGCTGTATGGCAGTTCTTCAAACTGCTAAAAATGGAGCTTCCATATGACCCAGTAATAACACTTCTGGGAATCTACCCAAAGGATACAAAAGCAATCCAAAAAGATACATGCACCCGTATGTTTATTGCAGCACTGTTCACAATAGCTAAAATATGGAAACAACCCAGATGCCCAAAAATAAATAATTGGATCAAGAAGATGTGGTACATATACACAATGGAATACTATTCAGCATTCAAAAAAGATAAACACATGCAATTCTCAGCAACATGGATGGAGCTAAAAGGGATCATGCTCAGAGAAATAAGCCAGAAAGAAAGAGAAAAATATTGAATAGTTTCACTTATAACAGGAATATAGGGGAACCAAACAAGAAAGCGACACTCTGCAAGGAAGGGGAAGGATAAGGGCTCAAAAAGGGGGAGCAAAGAACATACGGGACTATGTTGATGGTTCACAGGTGAATCGGTGGTGGATAACCCAGAGGGAATACACAATAATGTAAAAGATATGAATTTTAAAAATAAATAAATAAAAGAGTAATTCAAATTAAAAAAAAATACAGATTGCTGGCTCCACCCCCAGAGCCTCTGATTCAGGAGGCTTGGGGTGGTACCTGAGAGGATGCATTTTAATGCGCTCCCAGGGGACACTGCTACTGTTGATCCAGGATCCTCACTTTGAGAACTCTGGGGCAGTGGCTGAATTATGCTGGGTTATTTCTATATTAGTATTGCCTTCCCTTTCTAAAGATGGTGTCAGGGTCTAGGCCTGAGTTATACTCCTGTTCTGAGGTAGCCTAAACCCTTTCTTTCTTTATTAAAAATAATCTTCATTAAGACAAAAATCACATTTTAAAATGTTCACTTCAATAGTATTTAACACATTCATAGTGATATATAACCACCATCTCTACCAAGGTCCAAAATATTTTCACCCCAATATTAAAGCCATGCCCATTAAGTATTCCCCATCCTCCTTTACTTCTGGCATCCACCAATTTGCTTTCTGCTGCTGTGAATTTACCTATTCTGTATATTATATAAATGGAATCATAGCTAGTCTTTCTCATCTGATTTCTTTCACTCAGCATATTTGCAAGGTTCATCTATATCGAAGCATGCATCAGTACTTTGTTTCTTTTCATGGCTGAATAATATTCCGTCATAAGGATATATCACTGTTTATTCAGTCATCTGAATAAACATCATTTTTACTTTTCCCTAGTGTGAATAATGCTGTTATGAATATATGTGTCCAATATTTGTTTGTGCTTTGTTTTCAATTCTTTTGGGTATGTGCTTAGGAGTGGAATTGCTGGGTCATATGGTCCAATTCTAACACCAAATATTGTGTGTGTGTGTGTGTGTTTCCAACACCAACAAGCAATTCTCTGACACCAGCTGGGTAGCCTACAATTCAGCTCAATTCTGATACTACCTACCTAGAGATAACATCACATTCCGTAGGTTTAGGGCCCAGTCCTACAATACAGCTCTCCCCCAACACACACACACACACTTATTTCATGTGCCAATTGCAAGTCCAGTTTGTCACCTGTGTTTCTGACCAAACAGTAGTAGATCATTGGTGCTGGGTGTGGTACAGAACACACACATACACACACACACACACACACACACTCACACACACACACACACTTACACTCACACTGTGTGAAGTATGGTCTCTGCCCAGGACTATTCACTCTTCTGTTAAGAGGAGACATGAATTTACTCAAGATTGAGACTGTAGGGGAAAAAAACAGTTAAGCTTTATGGTATAGACATTTAAAGAGTACTCAGTGTAAAATCAGTGTCCAGGCCCATAGTTATATAAAGTAAATGCACAGGGGCTTAGAGAAAAGAGCCTTTTGGAGATGAGCTATTGGGGAAGGCTTCGGGAGAGAGGTGGCTCTTCCCTGGGAAGTTCTCATCTCTCCCCTGTCCCCTGGGAGCACATAGATGGTAAAGCCTTAAGGAAACTGAGGCCCAGAGGACAGAAGTGATGGTGCTTTACGGCTCAAGGTGCCCGGTGGGAAATGCATGTTGAAGTCAAGCTTTTCTAAGGCATCTGTGTCAGTTCACACAAAACAACATCTTAACAAAATACTGGTTGGCAGTAGCAATAAATGGCTATGCAGGGGAGTGGAGATTCCCCTTGTGCCACTATCCCTTCTGAAGCCAGAGGAACCAGCCTCCCTCTATCACCAGCTGTCACCAGACCCTCTGGCCATATCCACTTTCTCCAGAGGAGTCTGGGGCAGCGTCCTGTGGCCACCTAGTGGCTAAGCCAGGAACTGTGTCACCCTTAGCTTCCTGCAGCAGTGGGGACGGACTCCACGTGCCCAGAGCCACTGCAGCATCCCTCGGAAGCGGAGTATTGCTTGGTTGCCAAGGCTTCCATCAGCCCATGTTGCCATGGAGGGACAAATTGGAGAAGGCTGTTGCCTTGGAAACTCTGTTGGAAGTAGTGACTCAGCTGGCCTTGAGCAACCCTCTGCCCTCCAAACTCAGTCCTCTGAGGAGTTCTAGGTCCCAGACAGGGTGACTTAGGGCGACAACAGCCCTCCCTGAGCATGACCCACTGCCCATCCCAGGGGTTGCTGAGGTGACAAGCCCATGAAGTGCAGGGCTAGTGCTGGTGTGTGACTGTGGCTCAAGGTACTCGGGGGGAATCCAGAGGTGTGACCTGTGGTGGGGGTGTCAAATGCCCCTGGACCCTTACTCCCCTATTGCCATGATACACAAAACAGGTAACTATAGCAGCTGATGGCTTCAGAAGCCAGCCTGTCTTTACCAGGTAGATTTGTTAGTTAAAAGGTGGTTGGAAGTTTCCAGACCTTTCTCCACCTCCTCATCTGCAGCGCAGCACATTGAGAGGCAGGAATCCCGTGCAGGGGGAGCAAGAGCTTTCCTCTTTGCTCCCTATACACCTCCCCTGCCCCAGTTCCACCTACTGAATCCCCAGCTGCCCTTCCATCCCTGGCCTCCAGTGCCATCTGGTGCCTTTGCCCACCACTCACTGTCCAGCCACATGAATGTAACATCTTTGGGGCAACACACTTGTGCTCAGCTCCTGCCTTTGCCCTGCTGCCCTCTGCCTGGGGCATCTCCCAGACTCTGCTTGTTCAACTCCGTCTCACCTCCCTCCCTCTGGCCCAGACTATTATGGATGAGGCTTGCCTGGGTTCCTTTAGTGCTCTCACTCTCCGGGGCCCCCAAGGCCAGCTTGTGCACTGTTTACGGGTGCCTGAACCACACTGGGGCCCCTCACAGTAAGGAAATGCGTGTCAAATGGAGGAGAGAACCCATCCCGCCCCCTTCTCCCACTCAAGCCTTTGCTCATTTTTGCAGCGGCACCATCTTCTGCCCTGGGCTTTCAGGGCTCCTCTGGCCCTAGAATCAATCTCTCTCTCTCTCTCTCTCTCTCTCTCTCTCTCTCTCTCTCTCTCTCTCTCTCTCTTTAAAGATTTATTTATTTATGCATACAAGCTGGGTGTAGGCCAGAGGTGTAGGGTGGTGAGAGGATTCACCAGAGACAGAGCAAGGAGCAGAACAGGCAGGTGAGACGGGAGAGGTCTGCCGCGCCATGTGGGAAGCTCCCTGGCCTGGGATGGAGTTATCCTGGCCTGGAGTGGCTCTGGATAGCTTCATGGTGCTGTGCGTAACCTGTTGTGCCACCAGGGAGGCCCTGGCCCTAGACTCTCTTGCCACTGACCCCATGGTGCCCCCTACTGGTGATCAGGCTTACTGCCCGGTGACACCAGCTGCCAGCTTGTTTCCTAAGAGTTCTGAGCTCTCTGAGGGCGGGAGCCACAATGAACTATTTACCCGACTCTGAGGGAGGTAGACAGGACCCAGAACACAAGACTGCTTGGTAAAGAGTGAACACATAAGTTAATTTTCTGAATTTGAGAATTGCCTTAGTTGCAGCAGCGCTGGCTTCATGTGGCTGCAGTCAGCAATACCAGTAGTGATAATTTGTCCTTTGCACTCGCCTGCACCGATCCCTGTTCTAAGAACTCGCCTCGTATCACTTAAAACTCAGCACAACTGATACAGCCCAGACTAGAAAACAAGACAGTCAGGATGGATAAAAGTGACCCCAAGAAACCAAAGGGCGAGATATCTGCTTACGCTTCTTCGTGCAGAGGTGCAGGGAGGACCAGAAGGAGAAAAACCCAGAGGTCCCTGTCAATGTTGCCGAGTTTTCCCAGTGCTCAGAGAGGTGCTGTCTGGGAAGAAGTCTGCATTTGCTGACATGCCAAAGGCAGCTACATAAGCTGCGAGAAATGAAGGATGATGGATCAGCTGAGAGAAGCAAGAAGGACCCCAGTTCCCCAAATGGCCACCATCTGGGTTCTCCCTGTTCTGCTCAGAATTCTGCCCCAAGATCTAATCCATGGGCCCTGGCACCTCTGTCTGAGCTGTTGAATAAGCTGTGTGAGATGTGGAGGGATTTACGGGACAGTGAGAAGCTGCCTCACAACCAGGCGGTGAAGCTGAAGTAGTGCGGGAAGCGTGTCGCCGCCTGTAGTGGAAAGGAAAGTTTGATGGCACCAAGGGTCCCGCTAAAGTTGCAGAAAGAAGGTGGAAGAAGAGGAGGAGGAGAAGAGAGAAAGAGGAAGGGGAGGAGGAGCTAAAAAATCATCTCTGTCCAAGAATAACCCAACAAAACAAAAACTCACCCCAGCCTAGGGAGTGTTATTATCTTCACTTGGACAGCTGAAGAAATTAGGAGACACAGAAAACATGAGTAACTTGCATGAAGCTGGGCTGGATCTTAATCACCAGACTGCTGCCCTCCCCTGACCAACCTAGGGCAGGAGGACAGTCCAAGTAGTAATGTGATCTGCCTACCTTATTTTATTTTATTATAATTTTACTTAATTATCACTATTTTCATGATGCAATATACAGGGTGTATGTGTGTGTTGCATAGTATTTTATTATGTCCCAGACACAGTTCTAGGCATTTAGCAACATTAACTATTTTAATCTTCCACTTTATGGTGTCAAGCACTATTTTTTAAAAAAGATTTGTTTGTTTATTTATGCATACAAGAACTGGGGTGTAGGCCAGAGGTGTGGGGTGGTGAGAGGATTCACCAGAGACAGAGTGGGGAGCAGAATAGGCAGATCTGCTAAAATACACTACTGAGGGGAGCAGGGGTTGAAGCAGGAGAGGTCTGCCGCGCCACATGTGAGTTAGCTCCCTGGCCAGGAGCTAACTCAGGCCACAGTGGTGACAACACTGAGACTTAACCTCTGTACCACCAGAGAGGTCCAATGCTAGGCACTATTAATTATCCCTATTTTGTAAATAAGGAAACTGAGGTAAAGAGAGATTAAGCAACTTGTGGCGGGGTCACCCAGTTAGTAAGGGTTTCAACCCCGGCATTCTGGTTCCAGAGTCTGTGCCCTTAAATATGCAGAAGACATGGACCTTTGCCAGAGACATGGCACTGCCACCCACCTGCAGGCACATCTTCCCACAAGATCATGAAGACAGAGCATCCCTATCTCAGCCAGCTTGCTGGACTGGCCCCAATTCCTGCCAAGAAGGAAGGAGGCTCCACTAGGGCCTGTGTGACCTCTAGAAAATGGCTTGGTTTCTCTGTTCATTCGTTTTCCCTTTGGTGTAAAGGACAAGGTGATGGGCTTTTGCAGAAGGGCAACAAGCTTTGGGGTATTCATTCACAAGGAGCCAGAAGGGTCTTGGGGAGGATCTGCTTCCTCTCCCACTGCCCTTTGGACGAGTGCTCCCCCAGGCTGGCCTCAGCATTCCATCTGCGTGGAGCCCCTCATCCTGGAAGGAGGGCTGGTAGGCAGGCCAAAGGCGGAGGGCATGCCTCTCCTCAGTGGGGCAGGCTGACTGTGCAGGCTGGAGGGACGGCAGGCTCAGGTGTCTCCTGACCAGCCTTCTCCACCTGCCAGCCAGGCCAGGATGCGTGAATGTGTCAACTTTTCAATGCCTTTCTGTCTTTTCTGGTCCAGGTGTGGAAAGGGGAAACTGGAAGATGGGGATGGGATCAACCTGAATGACATCGAAAAGGTCCTCCCGACCTGGCAGGTAGGTACAAGGACAGTCTCCAACACTTCCGTCCCCCTCCTCCAGGGCCTGGTCCCTGGCCTGGGCAGGTCCTAAGCGCTCCCCAGCAATCAGATGTACCACTGTGGCAGGTGGGCAGAGAGGCTACCAACCAGGATCCAGAGTGTACCCCCATGATGAGTGCGCAGCAGCTGGTTCTCAGCTATGCCGAGGGCTCTGGTGACAGCCCTAGCGTCCCCTGGAGGTGAAATGGCCCATGCACTGGCAGCTCAGCCAACCTGGAAGCTTCTCCCTTGACCTGCACCCCCTGCATCCCTCCTGCAGTGTGTTCTGCTGGGGCTGGCAGGGCTGCTGGGGCTTCTCATGTGGCCAGGGCTATTTTAGGCTTTTGAAAGTGGCATGTCCTGCCAGCTCCAGGTATCTGCTGCACCTGCTGACTTTGTCATTGATCGGCCTCCTTTCCCTGAATCGGGCCAGGCTTTGGGGCAAGAGGGCTCATGCAGCGAGCAGGGAAGAGGGCCTTTCATCCTCACTCAAAAAGGAAGGGAGATTGGGCTCCCTGCCTGGGAAGACAGGGGAACATAGGGGTGAATGGCTTGGTGCCTGGACCCCAGACTTAAATCCCATGAAAACAGCCTCGGTTTCCTCCTGCATCGAGTGAGGATAATGTCAGTATTTACTTCACAGCATTGGTGAGAAGTCAGCACATTAATTCATGGGAGGCACTGAGGACAGTGTCTGCTCTGATGCTGGGCCAGGCAGTAGGGGCCCCCTTAGTGAAGAAGGTGGGAGAGGGGGCGTTTTCTGCAACCAGTCCCCACCCTGTGTGCCAGGTAAGTGGTTCTCAGTGAAAATGGTCATTTCTGCTGGGGAGCAGTGTGGATGACAAAGGCGGTTCTTGGCTGTGCCACAGCCGCTGTGTGTGGGTACTGTGACCTGCGTCCTTCTTGTCCGAAGTAGCCTCTCACGCTGTGCACAAAGATTGGACTAGTGGGCAGGGGAAGCCCATTCTAGATATCTGTCTGTCTGTCACAGGATCTAGCAGACCTCCCCTCTACGGGCCTTGGTTTACTTGTCAGTAAAATGGCTTAGTTGGACTAAATCAGAGGTGTGTAAACTGTGAAGTCCTTGGGGTTTTCCAAGCGTGTCTCAGGGTGCTGCTGGGCATGGGGAGGCTAAGGAAGCAGGCTCCCAGGGGCCCCCCACTCACAGGGATCACCCAGACCTGTTCTGCTGGGGTCTCTACATCAGTCTTATCAGAATCTTTTCACTGGAGAAAATGGTAGAGCTACTAAACAGACTGAAAACCTCAAGTTTTGCATTCTAGGGTTTTCTCTCTTCCAGCAACAATACATCAGCCAACATTCTTGTTCTTGGTTCTCTAGCGCCTTATGTGGTTGGTAGACACTCTGCAGGGCTTTGGTAGTAGAGGTCTCCACCTCCTCTCTCCACCTCCTCTCATGCAGCACGAGTTCAATCCCTGGCCAGGGAGATTCCCACATGGCACAGCAGACCTCTCCTGTCTCACCCGCTGCTCCCCTCAGCAGTGTACTTCAGTCAATCTGCCTCTTCTGCTCCCCACTCTGTCTCTGGTGAATCCTCTCACCTCCCCCCACCTCTGGCTTACACCCCAGCTCTTATATGCCTCCTTTCCACCTCCTCAGTGAGACCACACAATGGAAAAGCTTTGGTGCACACACACACACACACACACACACACACGCCACTTTGGTAAACAGGTAAATGAGAACAGGTAAATGAGAAGTCCCCATCTCAGTAATGACACACTGTCACCCTGCCACCCGCCACGGATTGGTTGCATGAGCAGCCCTGGCGCAGTGTGGGAGGGGAACACAGAAGGATGGCTATCGGGAGGTGGGGTAGTTAGGCCCATCCTGGAGGCCGTGCCCTTGCCCACTGAGGCAGACACAATCTGCATGTTGTAAAGTATCACAGGGGATTTTGCAGGTTTATCAAAATTAGCAGGTAGAGTTGAAAACCTGAAGTCAGAGGTGACTTGGGCTCACTGTGTAACCACCTCTCCTTGGGTGTTTGCATTTCCTGGGGGGAGCCATTCATACAAGATCCACAAGTTTCGTGATCCTGAAACAGGTCTCAAGTGGCAGAATCTGATGTCCTGTGAGGCTGCAGGGGACCAGGGCTTTGTTTCCTTCACCATCATGACCCCCGTACCAGGTGCACAGGATTGTACTATTCTCGAAGACGCATCTTTGAGATGCAGGTGTTTGTTTTGACTGAATACATCCCGCAGCCTGTGAGTTTCTCTCCCCATTTCCGGCAGAACTTTGACATAAAGCTGTTTATGTTCTTGTTGATGTGACTTCTGGGACATGTCTTTCTTTTTTTGCATAACAGGATTTTCCCAGTCCCTAATAGGATACGCTAGGCCATAGTGTGAGATTAATCAAATCTCCAAGTCTCTGTGGCTTCACACGCAGACTTTGACTTCTCACTAAAATTCTTCCAGGGGTCCAGTCCAGTTGAATTCCATTTTTAGGCTCAATCCATGGCAGCCAGGTGGCCCTTGCAGGGGTGAGGAGAGGTGGAGGCTCATGTGTGGATCTTAAATGCTTTGGTCTGGAAGTGTCATTTGTCCTCATAGTCCATGAGAACTGACCTTACGACCCATCCAACCATGAGGGGCTGGCAGGGGTGGGGAGTGCGGCGGCCATAACTTCCTCTCTCCTTTGCTTGGAGAGGGAGTGCTCTTTCTCCATAGGCAAGTGCTTCGCAAAGCTTTCTGAGAGAGAATTACATAAGGTGCCGCTCCCCAAGGACAAAATGACCACGCTGTGGAGCTGAAGCTGTAAGAGTAGGAGCAAGCTGGGTGCCTAGCCCCGCCCAGAGTCCCTGCAGGGTGAGGTCTGAGTGCTCTCCCTGCACATGCCCCCGTGCTGCTGCCGGGGCTTGAATGAATGGTGGAGTATTGAGCCTAGCGCCCCAGTGGCCCCTAGACTGAATGCCTATTGTAGACCTCCAGGGAGCTCTAGCTCACCTCTCAGTGGGCCTCACCACAGCGGGTGGCCCTAGGTGGGAGAGCCGCAGCCAGAGGTCAGATGCCGACACCTGAGTACCTGGCCAAGTCCGCGTCCAGGCAAAGCTGAGGATACTATCCCCGGTGAAACCACCTGGTAGCATTTCTGCATTGGGTGCATCCCCTCAGGGCTCACCCTCAGGAGCCCCATCACTGGTTCTGGGGGGTATAGGGTCCTGGAGCTGCCCATGGACCTGGTGCTGGTGAGGTCAGCTGTCCCCAGGGTTGGCCTCCCACGTGGCGGCTGAGGGGGGAGAGCAGCTGGGCTGGCACAGGTGATGGCCAGCAGGACACTAGTGTCCACAAGCACTTGGCGTCCTGGGGCGAGATGCCCTGCTCTCAAGAGCTCCAATGGGGGAGGGAAGCTGGAGGTTCTGAGCCCAGTGACGGCTGGACGGGGCATGGGGATGGAGAGAAGGTTGCAGGGGAATGTCAGTCATGGTTCCAGGCGGTGAAATCTGTGGTGGGACAGAAGCTGAGACCCACACAACTGGGCTTAAAATGGAATCCTGGGGCCCCACCTGCATTTTTGGTATCTCTGTTGTGAACTGTGTTCAGATGGAAGGGAGTTGGCTGACTGCCATCAGCAGCAATGTGGACTTTCCAGCGTTCATCATCGTAATCCTGCTCACAGTGTGGCCCTGGTCAGTTGTGGCTTCTCCCTGGCCTTGCAGGGACAGCTGCACTGTGATCTGCTCCCACTGGGGGGCACCAGTGCACCACTCAGGGAGCACCACAAGCAGGCATCACTAAAGGAAAGTGGCTTGTTCCTGGCAGTCAGAGGTGTCCTAGCCTCCTTATTGGTGCTCAGCATGCAAACTGCCCCTCCCAAATGACCCAGGCCAAAGCTCAGGTCTTTCCTCCCCAGAATAAGAGAGAGGATGGCCTGGTAGTGCAGATAGCCACACAGAGGTGTAGAGAAGCCCCTGTTTGACCTGACTGTGCCCTGGTCCACAGAGACCTGGCGTTCCTCCAGGGGGTCTTGCCCCTACTCCTTGCCCTGGGAACCACAGCTGCTCCCAGGAGGGCACACCCATAAGCCTGTATCGACTGCACAGAGAAAAGAGGTGCTTTCCCAGGGAATGAGGGATGCAGTTGGCACCCCTCTAGACAATTCTGCCTGGGCCTACAGGGGAGACAACCACCAATATGGGGAGTGGAAAGTTACAGAGTGTTAGATTCTGCCAAGTTGTGCCTGGAGTGACTGAGGTGTTTAGAAGTGAAAGTGATAATAAGTAAAGAGTTTGTAATCCAGGCCAGGTTAATCTTGACCAAGTTCAATGTGAAGCAATGGAATCAAATCTGAATGGATCCTGTCCTCCCCTTGCACATCTCTCACGTCCCCTCTGGTCACAAACTAGATGCTCCCCCGGGGCTCCTTCCCCATGAGGTGTGGTAAGTTACTCACTTGAATAACTTCTCAGCATCTCTTCAGGCTACCAGACCACTCCACCTCAGGCTGCAGAAACACTGCCTCCCCAGCCCCATGGCTGGGTGTTCCTGTGTCTTCTGCACATGCCCATTGAAAGGCATTGTTGTTCAGTTGTCTGTGTCTTGCCCAAACCTTTCTATAAGTTCCTTGAGTTCCCTGTCAGACAAACATTAGTCTGCTGTCTGACAATAAGAACTGCATATCCCAGCTTACTTCCCTTTTTGCCTTCCTGTTAGGAAATTTTGAAACTAAAGTCTGTGCTCACTGAATTATGAGCTCACTCTGACTTGGTAAGGTCCATTGCTCTGACTGTGGCTGCCATACTTTAGGGACCTATACCCTGCAAACCCACTGTTGAGAGGCCAGTGTGGGACACACCAGACAAGGGCTGTAGAAAAGTTGAGTGAGGTGGTTAGCCTCCAGGGTGCTCTCTGCTCTCCAAGTGCCACCTCAGACCTCCTAGCCTGTCCGTGCTCTCTGCTGAGAGATCCAGAAGAACTCAGGAAGGTAAAGCGGGGTTTCTCACTGGCGAGAGTGTGTACAACATACACTTTACACAGGATCCAGAGAGGACAGGGCAGTGAACGAGGGGGCAGTGAGATTGGGATTAAACACCCCATTCCCATGCTGGGCCCCAAATAAGAGGAGGGTGAAAATCCTCCTACACATCCTACAATAACCTGAGGGTCAAACAAGCTTTCAGAACGATCATTACTGCCCCCCTAGAATGCTAGTTCGCCCTGCTCCACGGGGCTCTTGGAGCAATAAAAATGGTGACAGATGCAGGCGCAGCCTTGTTCTTCCAGCAGGTGGCGTCACTGCTGTTTGAAAACGGTTGGTGGGCAGGGCTGCCCCATGCTGGGTTGAAGCTGTGCAGCTCAGCTCCCAGCCCTCCAGATGGGAAGGAGTGACTTTATCATTCCCTAGAGCTATGCCAGCTCTGTTGCCAAGTCTTCTGGAAACTTCCAGGATATGCTAACTCACACACGTAAGGATTATTAAAATATCCCGAGACAAGGAGGAACAAAGTCACGTGAGAACCAAGCCCCACCTTGAAACTTCAAGCCAGTCCTTGTCCCCATATACTGCTTCATCTCACTTCTTGGCCCAGAAGCAGGCCTGCTTCAACTTCACTCATTGAGTCCACCACTCGCACCATCACTGGACATGGGCTTAGCCTGGTGGACTGTTCCTATCCAGGTTCCTATTCAGAAAGTTTCCTAACATCTTTCTTATGAGCTGTCCCCAGCAATGACTGTGTTGCACCAACAGAAACACCGCAAGCGCTTGCTCTGGGACCTGTGGCGGTGCTTCCTTTTTCTCATCTTGTTTGTCCTCACATCATCCCTGTGAGTGCATGCCCTCACCAGCTCCTTTGACAGCCCAGGTTGTCCCTTCTCAGTGGAACCTTCTGGACACACCACCCTTCCTCCTCCTCACTTGATTCTTCCTCATAGCACTCATCACACATAAACTTAATTTATTCCATGGTCTGCACTTTCCCAGTGAATGTCAGTTCCACATAGGCACGTATGGTTGCTCATTAAATATTGGGTGAATGAGTAGATGAGCCCTGACTTGCTCCTGCCCCAAAGGGATTCACCCAGCACCCATCCAGAGCCTGGTCCTCCTTCGCAGAGGCTCACAGAATCCAGCGCCATCTGAGCTGGCTGTCGGAATGTGCCGTCTCTGAATTATTACGTAACTGCCCTGCAAGAAGAGGTATTACTGTTATTGTCGTTTTACAGATGAGAGCTGAGATCAGGCATTTTGTCCCAAATTGCATGGCTTATAAATGGGGGAGTGGTGATTAGAATTCAGGCAGCCTGACTCCTCTGCACCCTTGTAAGGGGTGATGATGGGGAGGAAGAGGTGCTGGAGAACCATTTCCAATTCTAGGCGACTGTGGTCACGTACAGCAAGCTAGGGGTGGATGTCATTTCCTTAAGAAGCAAGAACAAGAATGTGGGTATCTTTTTTTCTACTGCTAAAGGCACTAAAAATGGAAAGAGAGGAGAGAAGATAGAGAAAGGGAAGCCCCTACTTTCATATTTGAAAGGGGAAGGGATATGATTTTTACCTTTTTTTAATCAGAAAAGCTTCCAATGGCTTCCTCCCAATCTTGGGTGACGCAAGGTCCTGCATCGGCTGTCAGTGAGGAGTGCTCACGAGGAGCACCCTCTGCCGCTTGGGCCACCTCCCCGCCTCCCACCATGCTTCCTCCCTCAGGACAAAAATAGGCACATGTACAATGAAGGAGACCTGGAGTCCTTCAGGCCCTGGCTTCCTGTCTGGGGCCGCCAGGTAGCAGGGCCCACCGGGACAGGCAACGTGCTCTGTGAGGCCAGCCTATTTTTATTTTTATTGTTGTTTATGAGTCTCTTTACAAGAAATTATTATGGGGGTGGGGAGAAGACTTGTTGGGGACAAGTAGGAAAGTTTCTAGGGAACAGGCAACTGGCCAAGTCTGGACTTGCTCCCGAGGCTCCCACGCTGTCTCCAGGGGACAGAATTCAAGGAGCCAGGACTAAGGCTGCCCGTGCTTTGGGTTCTCTGGCTGCCTCAGTTACCCAGAGGATGGCTGGGGTCTTCAGCAGGGGTGGACAGACAGGCCCCCCACTCAGTCCCTCCTCCCCCGTTTCTGCAAATCCAGCATCACCACCCCTGTGCCTGCGGACACGCTTTGCACCAGGCAGGAGCTGAGAGCTGCAGTGTGGACCCTATCGCCCGCTGAGCCAAAAACATTTGCTATCTGGCCCTTTACAGGAAAAGCTTGCCAAACACTGATCTGGAGTATAAACAGAAGGAAAGCCCCAAGAGCTGCAACAGGTGGCAAGACTCCTGAAGCTCACTCCTTGTCTCCGAGAGCCCTTCAGCTCCGCTCTCGGAGCGTGGCATTCTTCCAAAGTCATGCTCTGGGCGCTCCCATTTCCTCAAGTGTAAAATGACCTTATATACCTGTGTGTTCACGTGGCTGGGCATCACTGAGGTCAAACACAAAGCTGGTTACAGAGTGATGGCTCTTTGCAGACCAAAAATGCCTCTCCAGAGGGAAGTGGCCGTGCTAAGGGCGCTGTTTCCAGGGGAAGCAAGCACAGGACCGTTGAGGGCCGCAGACACGAACTGTGCATGGGACTCCCCAGCAGGTCCCTTCTGTGGGCTTTGGGTGGGGGCTGTGTGAAGATTCTGTTTCATTTCTCTGGGTCCTTCTGAGATTAAGATCTAGAAGGAGAACTGCTAGAGACCTTCCACAGAGAAGCGTGGCCTCTACAGCTGTGTTGGAAACAGTCCCTTGCTCGCTGCGTTCTGCTCACCTGTTGATCTCTACCTCCCTCATGCAGCTCCTCCCCGTCCTTCCTGGCCCTATTGACCTCCTCCATGAAACCGTCCTGGGCACGTGAGCCCACCCAGGCCTCAGAGCCCGTGCACGTGTGGAGGACTTGATTCTAGGCCAGTTCTGAGGTTCTCTGTGTTTTCATGCCTCTCCATATGTTCATGGAGGAGGCAGACCTTGAGCTGGGTCTTGGGGGATGGCCAGGGAGTGGCTCTCTAGAAAAGACAAGAGCTGTGGGCATGATGAACAGTGGCGTAGAAGGAGAGGCAGCCTCGCTAGCCTCGAGGAGTTCCTAAGGCACATTTCCATCAGAGGAGAGCATTACTAGTGGAGGTCCTTGAGGCCTTGGGACTTGACCAAATAGGGGCCCAACTGAATGTTCTTGAGCAATTAAATGCGATGGAAGGAGAATTCAGGAAACCAATGGCTAGACACTGACCAATCTTATGCCTTCTTTCCAGGACCCCAGGGAACTCCTAGGACTGTATATACCTTCCCTCAGGGAAGGAGGTTTTGTTACTTCACTAAGGATGGGCAGGAGCTCCTCAAAAAATGGGACTTGCCCCCACTGGAGCAGTCATCTGGCCCATGCTCTGCTTGGGCTAAGCCATACCCTGAATCTTTGACTGCATGCCAGAGGGCTTGATCTGTCAGGTGGGGGGAAGCACTTGGGTAGAGGAAGTAGCAGGCCTAAGCTTCCCCCCGAGTCTAGGAGGGACCAAGGGGATCTCACAGAAAATAGGAGGTGTCCCGCCCAGCTGTGCTTGGCAATAGCTAGGACCTGGGAGCTGAAGGCCAGCAGAGGTACCGGCAGCCGCTTCAGGAAGCAGGTGCTCCTCTGGCCTCAGGCGCTGTCTGTGGATGCCCAGAGGCAGGTCCACCCCCTCCCCAACCCCCCCCCCCTCACACACAGCAATCCCTGCCAAGAGAGGCACCAAAGCCTGCAGTGGTGGGGACCACCCTGCCTGCAGCCCCCCGTCCATCCTGACAGTATTTTCCAGAGCTGGTTTAACATGCAGGGCTACATCGACAATGATTGGCCCATCCTAGTAAAACAGGGTTGCACCCTGATCCAACACCTTTTCTCCTTTGTCCTTGGCCAGTGGAAGGAACAGCTGAGCCTGGGGAAGAGGAAGGTGTTGCTAAGGGTGTGAAGCATCCATTATTCCTTTATTAGCCAGTGTGCCATTTCTGGTCGCGTTCTCCTTCCTGGCAGCGGTGAGCTTGGGGGCGGAGAAGTCGGTTATTTTCGTTTACCCCAGCTCCTCCCTGGGAGCAGCCGGCTGCAGGCAGAGGGGGCAGGGACGACGGACAAGGCTACGTGCTATCCAGCAGGCAGTTGTGAATGGGCCCCAGCTCCCAGGCAGTCCCAACGGCAGGCACCCCCCCACCCCAGGACACGCTGACTCTCACTGGCTGGGATGTCGTTGTTTCTAGCGGGGCAGGAGCAGGCAGGAGGAAGCTTTCTTCTGGCCCAAGAACAATACCAGGGTCAGCCCAGGGACCTCGCTCCTACACCCTCTTCCTTCCATTGTGAGCTGCTGCACAATCCCAGGCCGCCTGGCTCTGCACAGCCAGAGGGGGGGGCGGGCCCAGGAGAGATTAGCAATGCGTGTGACGCCTTGGCTCGTCTGCCTCCACTTCCCAGACTGGGCCAGAGTTCTGAAGGCAGGAGATGGACAGATAAACCAAGCATGTGTGAGTTGAGTCCTGTGCTTTGCAAGGGGCTACCAGCAGAACGAACCCACCGACTGGTGGCTCCCCATTGAATCATAGTATGTCAGTGCTAGAAGAGGTCCTAGACCTTCTACCTATCACCCTATTATACAGACAAAGAAACTGAGACCCAGAGAGGTAAATTATGGTTTTACCAAACTTCCTATTGCCCTGCTTAAAAATTCCTCATTGATTCCCAGACAAATGGGAAAACTTCCAGGCTTTCCCTAAGCCCCCAGAACCTGCTGGCCTTCTCATCTTCTCTCCTGTGACTCCCCAACTGAGCTCTGGTCTTATGAGTCTGCATCCCTGGTCCCTGCCATAAATGCCCATCCAGCTTCATTTCCCTGCCTGTTACATATCTGTTCTTTAAACATTGCTTGAAAATCACCTCCTCTGTGTAGCCCTCCCTGATAATCTACTTCCTTATTGAGTCATCTGGGCTCTTCCAGCACTTACTATTTACTGATAGAGGAGTTGCCCCTCTATATCACTGAGACGTATGCGTGTCTCTTCCACATACACACCTCTCCTCTAACACACTTCCAATCTTGGGTACTCCAAACCAAAAGTTGATTTCAGGAAACTATGAATAGCAACAGCAGATTCACCTCCGCAACCCTTAGAACCGTGGTTCTCAAAATGTGGGCCCCAGACCAGCAGCGTCAGTTTCACCTGGGAACTTGGTAGAAATGCAAATGCTTGAGTCCCTCTTCACTGCTACTGAGCCAGAAACTCTGGGGTGAAACCCAGTGATCTCTGTTTTATCATGCCTTCCCCTCCGGGTTGTTCTGATGGCTGCTTACCTGCAGGCAACTGGTTCTTAAAACCTTTTCGTCTCTCTTTTCCCTCCTTTTTAAAAAATCACAATATTTTTGGCATACAACGTTGTATAAGTTTAAGGTGAACAACATTGACTTGATCCATTTACATTGCAATATGATAGCTGGCACTTCTGTTGTGTCACGTAATTATAATTTCTGCTAGTCATGGAACAATAAGATCTAGCTTCTTAGCAAGTGCACTGTTGAAACAAAATTATGGATGAAAGTAAGAATTTTGGTTGTTTCTTTGTTTTGCTTGACCTTTATTTTTGCTCAAATGAAGGACAAGAAAGTTTGCCCTCATGACAAGCAAGGATATGGACATGCAAAGGTTTGATGACCCAGGAAGGAGCGTCCTGGCTCCAGCTCTGGCTCCTGCCATTAGGACCCATTGCCTCAACAGTCCCGGGAGAGCCCCTGCAGGTTAGGGTTCCTGGGGGTGTGTTACCCTCCGCCTTCCCACCCATCAAAGCTAGAATCTCAGGAGGACCCTGTGACACTGCACGTTTGCAGGTGCTCAGGGCCACACTGGGGGACAGAGGAGACCGCAGCCTTCAGAAGCAAGGAAAGCCCCATGTGTCCTTCTGGCTCTTCTCTCCAGTTGCTCGGCTTCTGTGTGCTGGCGGCTGAAGGTGAAGGGGGTCTGGCCCTGAGCTCAGAGCCGCTGTCGGCAGCAGGCAGTGACCCCCATGCGTACTTGGTGGCAGGAGGAAGCTGACCCACGGAAAAAGCAGCAACACTAACTTGTGCCTACAAAAGGAATAATCAAAAGTTGATATTAAATAGACTATAAATAATAACAACCATGGAGTTGCAGGCCTAGACAAATAGACTTTGGAAGGGCTAAGTATTGAGGTTGTGCTCAGAATATAACTCTGACCTTGCCATCTGGAGGTCAGTCACTGACTTTGGAGCTGGGGGCTGAGGACGACAGAGCACCATCCCAGGACAGTGATGTGTCTGGCCTGCATCTTGCCTTCTCTCCCCCTACCTGCAAATAGTAAGAGCAGAGCACTGCCATTCTGGGCCCAGCCCTGTGCCCCTCCCCCACTCCAGGACACTTTATGGAGGACCTCATTTGTGGGCATATGAGGCACTGCACGCCTTTGGTCTCAAAAGACCCTCACGTGCCCTCTGGGCACCCACTGCCAGGAGGACTGGGGAGAAGGCGCCCTGAGGATGAGATGCAGCACTGTTGCCTCCCTCCTCTTCCACATCAGAGGCTTTTCTCACTCCCCAGAGTTTATAAGCCTTGGGGAGCTTTTCCTCACCAGTGGGTAATATAATTTAGCCTTTCCCTGTGCGTGTCTTGGACTGTGCTTCCTTTGGGTCCCAGGGGCCGAGCAGCCTGGCAAGGAAACAGGGAAGATCGCTGGCGGCTGTGCTCCGCCGGGACAGGCCCCGCCACGCTGTAGGCCACGCGGACCACGCCCGGCCCTCGGGGTCTTCCTGGACCTAGCTGTCCAGAGAGCCCAGGGCTGTCAGCCCACACGGTCCATATCTGGCGGGGCTCTGGCACCAACTGTCTGACGCCCCGGGAGGTGCTGCAGCATCAGGCAGGGTGAGGTGTGAGCTGGTGCCTCAGAAGGACCCAGCCTGTTCACCCTCCGCCTCCCTGCTCCAGGTCCTCATCTCCAGAGTGAGGGTGCATAGCGAAAGGTCCCCAAACCCCTTTCTACCTTCCGCATTCTGGAACTCTCATTAAATAACGTGCCCGCGAGCTCGTCGGCATAATCTGATGCTGCTAGTGCAAGTGCTTTTGGGAAAGGCAGGTCGAGCCACCGAGTTGCCAGAGAAGTGCGCCCCAAAGATAGAGACCCAGTTTTTCCAGAAGTAGGACATGACTATAGTTTACGCAAATTAAATAATACTTTAAAAACACTAAAAATTGAAAATTACAAAACAAGACTTTAAAAATACCCCAATTAAATAATACTAAAAGGCCTAAGACAGAAAGCAGCAACTTGCCCCTCCTTTTGCGCTCTTGCTATGCTGCTTCTGTTCCTCAAAGCTGTTACTTGCACTTTTTATTTTTGTTCTACTGTTGTTGTTTTTTTCTGGTGCATCACCCTATTTCTAATATATATAGGTAGGTAGTACCTACATACCTACTATCCTATTAAATCTAATATATATTATATTCTAATATTTCTAATATCTGGTATGTGGTTCCTATACTGCTCTTTTTTAAAATATCAACTTTAAATATTTTCCATTGATTTCCTGTTACACTAGATAAGAATGTTGCTGTATTCTTATACCCTTATCTTCTCAATATAGTTACATACAATTATTTTTAAGATTTATTTATTTATGCATACAAGAGCTGGGGTTTAGGCCAGAGATGGGGTGGTGGTGAGAGGATTCACCAGAGACAGAGTGGGGAGCAGAAAGGGCAGATCGACTGAAATATACTGATTTTGAGGCTGATTATTACTTCACTACTGGCTCCTACTTTACTTTTCTTATTTTGAAAAATATCAGGCTAAAAGAAAAGTTGCAAAAATAAAACAAAGAATTTTTTTTTTTTTTTATGGAGCTGCTGCAACATGTATTATTACTACTATAACTTACCCTGCTTTGTGCGTATATGAACCATCTACCCTTGGCCTGGATTCTCCAAGTGTTAACCTTTTACCATTTTTGTTTTATCATTCTCTCCATATCATTTTCTCAAGTTTTTCTTAGTAATATGAAGAATGAATTGCGGACATGGTGCCACTTTACACTGAACTACCTCAGTGTGTTTTCCTAAAAAAAGGGACATTCTCTTGCAGAACCACAGTTTCAGGATCAAAATCAGGAAATCAACATTGATAGAAAATGCTTACAAAATCTACCAGTCTTGTTTCCATTTTTCTAGTAGTCCCATTAATATCCTTTGGAGTTGGAGGAAAAGTTGCTTTGTTTTCTGGTTTCGAATTCAATACAAGGTCACACTTGTCTTTGGTCTCCTAGATCTTTGCCTTTTGTGACCTTGACATTTTTAAAGAGTGCAGGCCAGTTACTTTACAGAATGTTTATCAATTTGGGTTTGTCTGACAGTTCCTCAAGACTAAATGTACAATCGCTTTCACAAGGAATGCCACAGAAGAGACGCCAGGTCCTGAGTGCCTGGCATCAGGGACACAAGGTAGTGGCTTGGGGACAAGACAGTGGACACCCGTGTAGGTGGCAGCTTTCAGGGTCACTAGTATAAAGTCACCAGGTTCCCTTTTGCAATTGGAAAGTGTCTTGTAGGGAGATATTTGAGATTGTTTCTGTTGATACTATTTCTGATAATACAGTTTACCCATTAGTTTTAGCAGTTACTGGTAATTCTTCTCTAAACTCCGTTGCTTGGGCAATGGTTGATTTTTCTAATTCCACATACATTTTTTTTGGTTGGTTTTCTACAATGAGGGTGATCTTTCCTTCCTCTCTTAACTTGGATCTTTTTAATGAGTCTTGGCTTATAGATGTTTATTTTATTCTAACGGTTGTAATCTAATGCTCAGATTGTCTCAGATTCAGTCAGTGGGGACCCCTCCAGTCTCAGTTCTGTGTGTCCCAAGTGTCCCTATTCTTTGAGTACTTCCTTACTTGCTGGTGCAAGAAGCAGTTAGAGCTATGGGCCCAGACCTGGAATTCCCCCTTCTCCAAGGGGGCTTGGTGCTTTGTACAAACACAGGTTCAGGCTCTGATGTGCATGTTGAACCAACCCCTTTGTGTATTTGATCCTTTTTTCTCTTCCACTTTTTGGGTGCCCACATGTCCAGGTTGGAGCTTCTCTTTTTCAATTTCTCCAGAAAATAACCGTCAAATCTTTTGCCTTGTATCAGGGTCTAACAGGTAATTGCCTGTGTGGGGTGGGAAAGGGGAGGTGAGGAGGTGGGGAGTCCCATGTCCAGATTTCATCCAGTTGTTCTGTTTCCTCCCAGCAACCTGGACCCTAGCTTAGGGGCACCTGGGTCCTTCAATCTTGAGGGCCCCAGGGGTTTGCAGGCTTGGTCAGCACGCTGCTCATCAGGGCGCCCCCTGCAGACACAGACTCTATCTTTCCCATCCTACGTTACCCACCGCTCCTCCATTCACTTTCTATCTTCCCTAAAGTTGTTGAAATTGACTTTCTTGTTTGCCATGCTTTTGTAATTTTTTCTATTATTAGAGAGAGGGGGAGTTGAAATAAGCGTGTGCAGTCTACCCACCATGTCGCTCAGAAGGCTAATCTGGTTGGATATAGTCAGAGAAACAGGGAGTGTTGCAGGTGAGCCTGAACTTGGCATGCTTGTTGGGAGCAGCAGTGGGAGCAGAGGTTTGCCCCCGGGAATAGAGGGATGGCGTGATTTATCTGAGACAAGCTGAGAGGATTGCATGTGACTGAGACCCTGAACATGTCCCTGGGGCTCGAAGGGTCAGAAGGATGTGCAAGAATGCCAGTAAATAAGATCCTTTTGTTCTTGTTGTTCAAAAACTTCTAGGAGGGAACACACACACACACACCCGACACGCACAGCGTACACACACTCAAGCATACTCCAGCCTTACCAACCATGAGAAGGGCAGACTGAGCAGAGAAAGAACCTCCATCCAGCTGTCTGAAGGACCTAGATAAATCTGGAATCAGATTTTACAGAGACTTGTTCCCATGCAAGAGCCAAGGACCGCCAGGGCAAAGGTGCTCCAGGACTGGAGGAGAAAGTGCAACAGCCCAGCTATTGAGGATTCCATCCACATCCTGACTAGCTTTGCCTCGATCCATGCTGGTGGGAAAGATTCTCCCCCATGAAGCCTCGGAGTGGGACTTAGTTTCAGCGCCACACCTGGGATGGGACTGGGCTTACAGTTGGTGCTCAATAAATCACAGAACCACAGCAGTTGTTAAAATGCCGAGCAAATGTGTGAGCCAACTGTGTGCCAAGGGGAGAGGCAAAGCAGCCTCTTGCAGTTGCCCCTGAAAACCTGCCGGGCTTCAGGTCGCTGGCCTCCCCTCCCGTAGCTGCTGCCTTTGCCGTTCCTAAGAACGTGACCCCCGCCCACCCCTGTGGTAGACTGGCTCCAGAAGGCCTCATATAAAGTACAAGCTGTCCTTGCCTTTTGCCAGTTCCCGTTTCAACAATCCACGCATTCTGCAGTTCCTGAAAACCATTTGTGTAGAACTTCTGGTTGCTTTAATCTCCTTACTTGGGAGTTCCTGCTCATTTCTGGAAATGTTGAAATAGGCAAGTATATCCTTCATGCCAAGCAAGGCAGGTTTTCTGGCATAACACGTTACACCCTAGTGATAAATGAGGGCACTTCCACAAAGAATCAACTGTGGGTGAAGGAGGACTCATCTGTGCAGCTCCTCTCAGGAACGTAAGGCCTGTGGGGCAAGGGCCCTGGGGTCGTCGTATTGCCTGGAGGAGCTCCCTTCTTCGCCAGTGGCAGAGATGCATCTTATGTGTGGGCTAAAGTCGAGCGTTTAGGGGCTGGGACCGGTAGGGGGAGATGATCAGGCAAGTTCTGGCTCTGGGGCAGGGTACTGAGGGCAGCAGGGGACCAAGACCAACTGGAGAGAACAGGGCAATATGGTGGCCACTCCTGGTGCCAGGGGGCGAGGTGCGACCAGCTCGTGGGTGGAGTGTAAGTAGAGATGCCTCCCTGGGCATCTCAGAGGCCACCCAGCTGGAAGGAGGAGGAAAGCATTCAAAACACATCATTCTTCACAAGGAAGCTAAGCCCCCACCCCAAGGGTATGGTTGCACCCAAGGGCACTGCTAATTCTGTGAGAGTCTGGGGCCCAGGATGCAGAGGTCTCTGCTCTTCCTCACACCCTGCAGTTTCATTCCGGTGAAGTCTGATGATTGGCTCTCATGGAAAGCTCACAGGACATCTGTTTAATAATTTATTCTAGAACTTCACTAGGGATCAGCGTCAATAGGTGTCTTTGAAAAGATTTCATCACTTAAGTGTCTGCACATAAAACTTTCTGTAGAAAGGAAATTAGAAAAAAAAAAAAGAAAGGAAATCACAGCCAGTGCTGTCTCTCCCTCTTTCCTGCTCCTACCTATGTGACCCCCCAACAAACCAGAACCACAAGGCCATAGAAACTAGTGGCAGCCCTATCCCCAAACAGAACACTGCCCAAGGCCTAGTCCTCACCCTGCTGGGTTTGGGACACGAGACACAGAGGGCCGCCCAGAAAGAGCAGAGAGCATCAGGGGCCTTGGGAGCTCCATGGAGAAGGACTTTCTGCCAAAGCATGGGGATGCCCCACAGGGGCGGCTGGGTCACAGCCTCCCGTTGGTCTCTGTTCTGAATGCCATGCTGTGGGGCTGGCCCATGAATTCTTGCTTTAAGTCCTTCCTGAAGGCCTTTCAGAAAGCGTTCTAGCCCAAGGACCAGCTTGCCACCATCCAGGATGGTGACTTCATGCAAATCATAAGGAGCTCCTCTCAGGTGCACAGTCAGGAATGACTCAAATCTGTGACGACCAAGATGAGGCTCGTCTCCTAGAGTTGTGCAAAGCGTGTGCAGACCGCAGGCTGTTCCTTGTTTTGAGGAAGTTTCACTCACAGGGGCTTGAGTTCAACACCTTGGTCAATAATTCATTTTCTAGAAGGCCAGGCTTTAAATTTAAAATGTTTCCAGCTAAAGAGAAACCTCCACCCCCCTGAAAAGTAATAGCCTAGTAGCCAAGAAGATGAGACACCCATTCTCTCTCTTCTGGAGGAAGGCATGTCAAGGTCAAGAATGTTATAGAATGTTCGACATGAAAGAAACCTGAAGGTCATCGAGACCAGCTCCTTTCAATTTGCAGGTGGGAGACTTGAAGCCCAGATAATTCTCCTGAGCACTCTGAGCACAGGGCCTCTGCCCCTCCCTGTACAGAGGCCCCACATGGGGGAGAGAGTTTAGGGGGTGATAGCTGAGTGCAGGGTGGATGTCAGAACTGCTGTCAGAGTTCCCAAATCCTTCAGAGCCTTCAGCAAGGCCCTAGTGGATCACCTTGTTCATCTGCTCTGGCCAAAAGTCCAGCCACTCAGTCTCTTTATGGAAAAATGATCTTTGATCATGCTTGTGAGTGGTGTGTGATTCACTTTAAGGAATTCATTGCAGAGACCTCAGCCAAGTTGGCTGTAAGAAGCAGACTTTGGAATTGCAGAATCTCCAGAGTCCTGGCATAGCGGCGGCCCCCCTGAGGGGGACCCCCTTTTCCCCCCATTCCAGCGGGTATGCACGAGCACGCATGCAAAGTCTTTGCCTAGCATGCTGAAACTCTCTGGAACAGAAGTTCATTCGAGCTCTTGACCTCTGACCTCCAAGGCAGCTCCGTGGCCCCTGGATCATTATTTTGCTTCAAAGTGTACCCTCCAGGTCAAAGCAGAAACATTTGCTTGGCAAGAAAAGAGAAGATGTTCCTTTATGTGGCCTTTCCTGGCGGCAAGAAAAGGGGCATTGTTCCTGCAGGCTAGCTTGTGATGTGGTCAAGGAAACGCAGCACGCCCCTCAGCAAGGTCCTTTCAGGACACCCCAAAGGGCAGCAGCACCAGTGTCTGGCCACGTGGATCAGGCTGGCCTCAGGTTGGGCGACCGGCACAGGATGTCCGTCCGTGGCAGAGGAAGGCCCGACTGGTGGTCGATCGGGAAGCAGACTAACCAAAACTGCAGACGGCGGGCAGGGAGAAACCTTGCTGGGTCATTGGGAAATGGGACAGGGGTCTTCTCTCTGCTATAGGCGGAGGACCCCAAAGATCTGTGGGCATTCAAAGAGTCTAAAAAACATCCTTTTTCAGTACTGCCGCTAGCAGAGTATGAAAATGCAGTTCCCTCTCTGCAAAACTTTACAGACCTTCTTTCAAGGTCTCTGAAATGAGGTGTTGTGTCCCCCTCTCTCAGTCCTCACTGCGCTTTAGAATTTGTTGGAAAACAATTTAAAAAGATACTTATGCCTGTACCCCTCCACAGACAGAGCTAAACCTCTAGGTGAGCGTTCCTGGGCCTTGGTCTTTGGACAGATCCCCTGGTGACTCCAGTGCGCAGTCTGGGCTGAGACCCTCAGTCTTAAGGTACTTAGGGTTTATCCCACTTCCCCATGCTATAAGGTGTTTGCATCATAGAAAAGCAAAAGGGTTAGCAGGACCTGATCCAAACTTAAATCCATGCAATTGCCTCTGACTTCCTGATATGAATCATTCCTGGCCTTGCATAACATGCGCTTATTTCCCACTGTCCTGTAAGGATGGAGATTTTCTGCAGAGCTGGCACCTTGTCATGTTTGCCATTGTATTTCTCACAGATGGTGGCCTGTCTCCCACCCTATGCTGATCCATCACCCAAACCAGTCAATTTTATTCTTAAATGTTTATAGACTCCTCCTTCCATTCCTCTGCCATTTCTCCACCTCCTAAGTTAGTCATTGTCATCTCTTGATTGTTGGGGTAGCCTCCTACTAGTCAGCCTGTGTTTGGCTGGGATCCTCATACATCCTTTCTCCCTGTCACCCCCAGCATGATCTAGCAAATGTAGCCGCCTGAGTCCAGTGTTTGATCCTTCCTCTCCCTCTCCATCTCACGGAGCGCCACGCCCTGCCACTCCCGACCTCCCAGTCCAGCCCTTGCTCTCCATCACACTCTCTACGGATCAGCCACATCAGTCTCACTGGGGCTCTGAATGTGGGAGGGCCAGACCCCGCTTCACCTGGCTGGTGTGTCTTGGGCCAGTGACTGGCATGGGGAGACAGGGCAATGGGGAGTAGCCCCTGAACAGGGAGGTAGCACAGAGCGGCGCTGGTGAGCCCCACATGCACACAGGACCCGGAGGGCACCCTCCGGGGAGGGCACCCTCTGGGATGAGCACGTAGGATTCCTCTCTCCCCTCCATGCTGGGTGACCTGGACCAAGGACCTTTCCCTCCCCATTTCTGTGTAAGATGTGGAGACTAAAATCTAGCCCCCCACCTGCCACCTTCACAAAAGCCTATCATGAAACTCGTGCCAGATGATCGCTGGGGAGCAATGCATTTTGCAAGCCTGAGGGCTCAGTAAATAAGCGGGACTGTGGTGGCTCCGGGGGCCCTTTGGGAGTCACCAGCCACGTAAGGCTGTGCACGTGCCTGGGAGCAGGGTAGGCATGTTGGTGGCGACCCTGGTTTCTTCCCTCGTTGTTTTTATAAAGCAAATCGGGTGAAGGAAATGTCTTGGAATAGACAATCTTCCTAAGCTCCCCCAAAATAACTTCAGTGGAAACAATTGTGGTAACGTCCATTCGGCAGGTATTGTTTCAATTTACTGCAACATGGGAAAAATCTCCCGGCATTTCCAAATCAACTGGGAATCAACTTGACTTCCAGAGGCCTGGAAACAAAGGGATTGTGCTCCCAGGCTGCTGCGGGTCTTCGTGGCCCACTGGAGCCGAAGACAATCCCAGGGCTTATGTACAGTTTAGCTTTTCCTCTCCTCTTCCTTTTGGGAGTCGTGCTAGCTAGAGACATTTGTATTTTCCCATAAATGACTTCTTGGGGATCATTACCAAAGAGTTTATGATAACAATACTTGAGATTCTAGGTTTCCCCG
>PVIJ01001259.1:0-31277 GCA_004024925.1 Scalopus aquaticus | reverse complement strand
CCTCTTGCTACTTCTCACGCCACTATGCCCTCTTCAAAGAAACTTTGCCCAGTCCCCTCACCTATCCTTCTCTCCATGCTCAAGAAGCATGTGCAGCTCTCTTGGCCCACGAGACAAAGCTAAGCCCTCAGCAAGACGACCACTGTCCCTCAAATCCTCCCTCCCTCCCCATCCATCCTTTAACTTTCGCCCCCATTTCCGGGGCAACCTGTCTTCTTGGCACTTTATCCTTTTCTAAGACTTCAAAACTTCCCAAACCTTGCTAATTGTGTGATTTAATGTTCTACTACTGTAAAAACGATGCTTTTTATACCCCTCCTTATTTCTGCCTTGCTGCCCATAAGAACCAGTTTCCTTCTTGCCTCTCAATGCCGAGTCCTCCGCATCCCCACTCGCTCTCTGCCTTTTGCTTCTGCGCAGCCGTAATGTGCATTCCGCAGCTGCACGTCCAGTTTGCATGAAGATCCCCTTCCCATAGGATGGAGTTGAGGCCCCACATCCAGCTGCCATGGTCTGTGGGCCACACGGGAGGGAGCCAGACCAAATTTGTGGCCAATGGGATAGCCCAAGGATTATAAAATCCAGGCAGTTGTAGTGTGCGGTGAAGTGCGGGGAGCACTGCCTTATTATTCTACAATGGAATATGCTAAGCCTGTTTATTTCATTGTGCTTACCTCACCTCCTGGATAGGCTACAGTTCTCTCTAAGCAGAACTTGCCCACCTTTTAGTTTTTAAGAACTGATGGACTGATAATTCTTATTTGGCAGCAAGGGGCTTTTCTGATGATTAGCCAGTGTTGAGAGAGCATGTGTTGCCAGTAGGGAACCATGCTAGATGTCAAGAGGGAACCAAGATGAGAAGGTTTGGATCTTGCCAGAGCCTGGGGGATCTGCATGGCTCCGGCCTTGTCTGAGAGTGGCTGCTGCAAGACAAGGTTTTACAGGTTTAGGACTTGTTTCCTCCCTGCTCCCACCCCAGAGAGTATGCTCTGTCTCCTTGGCTTGCTTCTTCCCAAGACACTACCGCTGTTTTTTCTTCCTTTCCTTCTAAGGCAGTGCTCTCATCCTCAGCACCCTGTAGAATCCTCTGAAGAGTTTTCCAAATCCCCACTGCCCGGGCTGCCCCTTACCACTGCATACAAGCTTCTGGAGCCGGAGTGGGGGTGGGGGAAGGGAACATCAGGGTGTGTTAAAACTCCCCAGGGGTGGTGAGTGAGCAGCTAGGGCTGAGAGCCATCAAACCCTAAGGTTGTTATTTATTGAAGTGTAAATATAATCCATCTATCCTCATCTCAGGAGATAGAGTTTGTCCAGGCCCACCCTGAGCCAGGTTCTAATGCAGGAGGGGGAGAATGTGAGGGTGCTGGACACCTGTCAAAGGCAAGAAATCACCACTGAGTTGAGTCACGGGAGAGACCCCAGAAGGGACAGGAAAATGCTGCAAGATGCGCTTGACCACCCACCAATACTCTCGAGCAGCATTGGCAAACATGGCCCATGGGCCAAAGCCGGCCCACCACTAGTTTTTATAAATAAAGTTTTATTGGCACTCAGCCATGCCTCTGTGCTGCTTTTCCTATACACCATGGAGCTGAGCAGCTATGACAGAGACCATCTGGCCTGCAGAGCTTGAAGGATTTACTGTGGCTATTTACAGAAAATGTTTGCCAACCCCTTCTCTGGAGGGCTCCCCCACATACACTCTCTAACTGCAGGTTATGCACCCACACAGATGCTGGGAATTCTTGAACTACTTCTTAGACTCTCATTTTTTAGACTCTTTCTATTTTTTAAATTGGCACAATTTGTGGAAGTCCTTCAAATACCTTGTCCTTAAGCATGGCCCTCAGTCCTTCTGAATCTCAGATCCCTTTGGTGTTGAAAAGCTCGCAGCCTTTAACATAGTCACCAGTGCCTGCCACATCTAGCCCCTGCCTGATTTTGTCCCACCACCCTCCCTTCTACCTCCTTGACCCTGTCCCTCCCTCCAAACCGCAGAATCTTCACTTCTCACTTTTTCAGTTCCTTTTAAAGCAGAGCCCAGTATACTGATAAATATGTTGAGAATATGTCCTGGTTAGGCCAAGACCTGACTCCCTTCACTCAACTTCGGAGTGGATGGCTTGGGGGGTCGGTTACCCCAGAACACTGTACACATGCCACTGTCCTCCCTGTGGGCAGGGAGCAGGGAGGGTGAGGAGGCCCAACATCAACACCTGACAGATTGAAGAGATAGACAGACTGAGCTAGGAATGGCCTGAGGACGATGGAGTCAGGTGGGGCTGCCAGGGGTAGAGGCTCTGGAGATGGAGAGAAGGGGTGAGGGCTGCACCGGACCTCAGGAGGAGGATGGCCAGGAAGTGCCTGGAGGCCGAGCTGTGAAGTCTGGTGTCCAGGCTCTTGTGTTCCCCTCTATTCCTTCTTGAGCCACCATGGTGCCCCTGAAAGTAGGTCAAATCCCTGTCTGCTACAGCAACGTGGAGGGAAATCGATACCAAGTAGGTCATCAGAGCTGCTGGTGCCTAGCGAGCCGGCAGAAACCAATGGCTGCCCAATTTAAGACAACCCATAAAGACTCTTTTATGTGGCGGGGAATCCGTAATGGCCCACTTCCACATAACAAAAGGTCAGTCCTGCTTTCTGGGAATGGAACAAGTAATTGAATTTCTGAAATGGTAGATTTCCTGTAGTCATGGAGAGGTACAACTGTGTCCTTAAAGGATTCACTTAAAAAATTACTAAGTTGGAGGCAATTATTTCTGTTGCCAAAGATATTTGCAACAGGGCTTATAAATTAAAGCACAATTCCACACAGGAATTTTTTTTGCGTCCAAGCAGCTTTTTAAGAACTCATCTGTTCACTGGTTTCGTGTCTGTCTTGCTGGTAGGAAATCCCCATAAGGTCATGTTCCTATGCTTTTTAATTTTTGACCACATGCTTGTCAGGGATTGTATTAATTGTACTGATTGCATTAATATTTAGATGGGCAGCATAGCTTTTAGTGGTGGTTCGGAAGAAGGGAGGAGGAGGAAGTTTAGCCAGTAACAGCTCTCCTCTGAATCTGTGTTTCGGAGGCTGCGATTGTCTACGCGGTGAATCCAGGGAAAACCATGAGTGAACTGACCCTTTTCACAGCTGCTTGAAAAGTGCTCATCATTTGTTCATTCATTTTCTCATTCCCTCAGCCAATGCTTGTTGCATTCCTGCTCCATGACACGGCTTCACAAAGTCCATTGTGAGGGAAACTGGAGGTCTTTTGCCAGAAAATGCAACTCCCAGGATCTCTGGATCAGCATTAGTTGCAGTGGCCTGGGTCTCAGATCTGTTGCTATTCTGGGTTTTGCTTATGCTTCATCCAGCTAGACTTGTTGCCTTTCTTTGGACCTGATATTTAATCTTTTAAAATCTATTCACTCCTCCCTTGCCTCACCTGTGGGAATGAATAATTATGGTACCTCCTTGTTGTGAGACTTAGATTAGTTAACAATGTGAAACTCAGCTTGGTGTGTGCCTCAGTGAGTGGGGCCACTGCAGGGGCATTACAGTTGCTCACAGTCCTGCAGCCCTCATGAAGTCCCTTCTGTGGTAGGAGAATTTCCGAGTGCCCTCCAGGAAAAGGGAACTGCTCGCCCATTGAAAGGGGGCTTACTTACCAGGCAGGACTGGCGGGGAAGGAAAGACCGTGCAGGCTAGCTTCCCCTTACTGCTGGGCCTGCTTACCTGCATGGGGGTGCTCAAGGATGCCCTTGCCACCTCCTGCATCTCCTTCATCTTCTTGCTGCCCTAACTTGGCCTGCGAGGGAACTGGCAGAATGTGTTGCAAACAGCCAACGAGCATAGCAAGGCAGGAATTTTTCCAAGTACCCATCTGTCTTCCAGGCGTGTTCTCTCCCCTCACCTCTTCCCCGACTTTCAATGTCATCTGTCAAGTGGAATATTCTCCTTGAGCATCTGCATTATAAATTGACATGTAGGAGGTGAAACTAAGGGCTCTCACAGGGAAAATAGGAGCCTGAGGACACCCCCACACCCCCGTGTCTCCCAGCCTTTGCCTGAGCTATGACCCAGAATTCACCTTCACTCCTGGTGACTTCAGACCAGGAGAGCACAAATACAGGGCAGAGAACGGGGCTGAGTTCCATTTGGAATCAATTACCATAACCCAGGAAGGGCCACTGAATGTGACCCCCATATTGGTGCCTGGCTCCTGGTCACAGCTAGGGCCAGCCTACCTTCAAATTGCCCTGTGCAGGAGAGGCCTTGTTTTGAATTCCTAAGGTGACACCTACCTCTTTGATCCCTGTCACCCAACCACCCTCTGCTTCATAGGGTGGGAGGTCTGGCCTCACTTCCTTGGCCTCTGCTATAGGTGTAATCCCTCCAGACCATATTCCTCTCCCAGTGGATAGGGTGCCCCTCTCAGCTTGTCTGACCTTAGCTCTGTGGACCTCGGCCCTCACTCTTTGTGCAATGGTCTGAGCGTGAACACTCCTCCATTTGGGTTCGGCAAACAGGTGTTCTAGGACTGGGCAGGTATGTGCCCACCTATCATCTCACCCAGTTGCCAGCGCCCCATCCAATCCTCAGAGGGGAAGGGAAGGATAAGTTCTCCATTTCGGAGTGGAGGAGAAGGAGGACAGACGGGAAGGGAAGGGACCCACTGCTTGGACGGACTTGCCACTAGACTTATTTGACAGAATAAGACTCTGGCACAAACCAGCCCCTGTGGAGGTTAGCTGTGGAAACTGAGCCACCTGTAGGCCAGTGAATGACCACCTTGGTCCTTGGAGAGCTTCTGGTCTAACCAAGGCCTGGGGGCTCCAGGTCTTCACTATTTCCCATTCAACTGAAAGAGAGCAGCAGACGCTAAGCCTCATGGTAAGAGGTGGAGGCCCAGTGAGGCCAGCTAGCACCCCACTTCCTGCAGTACAGGAGCTACTGCCCAGGTAGGGCCACAGCCTATAAAACTGGGGCTCTGGGGTCCACTGTGAATGCTGTTATTCCACAGTGGATAGAAGGGGGTGACCCAGCCCAGGTCCATGCAGCACCTTAACTTTTCATCCAACGAGCACCTAAGGGAGAACAGGGCACCAAGGGTATCATGTGGCCTGTAGACACGAAGGAAATATGACCCTGGGCTCCTGAGCATTTGCAGCGTGGTTGGTGAGGCAAGCACGCGGTCACTATCTCGTCCGTTTGGACCCTAACCCTAGGGAGGGAGGGCTGAGAAGAGTTTGTCCAGCTGCTGTGTGAATACATGGATTGATTTGTATCAGGGATTAGGATCAGTTTTTCAGGGCAGGGTCATATATGCCAATAGCCGAGGCCAGACAGAATTTCAGGGGTGAACTAAAGTGAGGGAACACGTTCCAGAAAGAGGCCTGGAGTGAGGCATGTGTTTTCAGGTGTAGAGGCAGTGTGGCAGCCCCTGGGCCAGCACCTGCATTCCCCTGAGGGGCTGAGGCTGCCCATTCTCCAATTTAACTCCAAGCCTCGAGCCAGAAGCCAAGACATATATGTCAAGAACCAATGATAAAGACAGAATACTCCAAAAAAAAAAAAAAAAAAGAGAAAAGCATGACCTCTAAGGGAGCACCAGTCAGAAACAACAGTGACAATAGATGGGGTGTCCTACCCTGTACCGTGGCACTCGCCCGCAGGCGCCAGCATCGCTGTAGAGGTGGCTTGGCCCAGAGGTTCCTACCCCCTGGCCCACTGTGCCTGAAACTTCACCACGTCCTGACTACTACTAGTTTGTGTAATGATCCATGCCAGAGAGTGTTCAGGAGAAGCAAGAGCAAAGCCATGAAAGCTACCTAGTAGCTCCCGCCAGCCATCGCTGTTCTTACTTCTGCTGACTTAAGAGTCTCCTGGTCCTCCAAAGGGTGGCCTAGGGTTTGTTTTGTCCCCTGCACCGTGGGTGGGCTCCCACGTACCTACTCAGCCTGGACTAGTAAAATTGTGTGTGTCTATGCTCCCAGCATCTGGAGACGTCACTGGGATAAACAGAATCTCATTTCTGGATGTTGGTGATACCTAATGGGGTCACAGACACAGGGGTCTTGCTCTGAGGGCTGGCAGAGGGTCTCTTCCAGAGCCTGTTGTGCTTCTGTTCTCAAGAGGTCCTTTGAACCTCCCCCGCAGCAATTCAAACATCACAAACTTGCCCCCCTCAAAGACTGTCACTTCCCCGCCAGGCCCAAATACAAGTACAGCTTTGTCTCCTCTTGAACTTGCTCTATGGAGTTTCTGAGGGTTTGATTCTGTCTCTGTCATGGACATATCACTATATGAGGGACCAGAATTGAGGTCACCCGTGTCCAGACAATTTTTTCTGGAGACTGCAGAATAGCAACGCACATTCCCCACAGCTGTCCGTCCATCTCGTGGCCTGTGAGCATGTCCTATGGGGGCTGGCAGCTGCTTGAGGGGGAGGCTCTTTTAGGTGAGCTGTGCTCCTAGGACCCCCAGTGAGCATCCATATCAGAGGAACAGAGAGCTTCTGTCCACCCCATTTCCATTCTGTGTATCCATGAGCAGAGGGACACACGTGAGCTGGGACAACCATAGCCGATGCCTCTGGACTCTGATTCTGGCCTTGTCACCTGGTCAAGCCCTTGAGCCACTGAGCCTCATTCACTTTTTGACTCAAAGAGAGAGTCTTCCTCCTGCCCTTCCTACACACGCACACTACACATGCATGTGCGAGTGCACACATACCCCCTTCACAGTACACTCAATACCCTTTCACAGGCACAGTGAAGACTAACAGGTAGAACAGCAGCTCTCTTGTCATTACTTCCTTTACATTCTGCACCTGTAACGCAGGATCATTTTCTAGCATTTTTCTGTTGGTCCACAGCCCCGTGCTTTGCATCAAGGCTCTCACCTGTCTTTTTGTTTTGTTTAAAAATCATCGCGTGAACGGCATGTGTGTTTGCTTCTTACTGACGTGACCGCTACAGGAGGGAGAGAAAGGGGGTGGGACGGTCCTGCTTCCCAGGACTCCCCGGATGTGGTGGCATCAACCACAGCAGCGCCTACACTTAGATCATGCTGAATTGCTCCAGACTTTTTTGGCTGCAAGTGATTGAAAACCAATTCCAAATATTTTACAGATCAAAAGGGGAATTTATTGGCTCATGAAATCAAAGAAAGGTTTAAGCCATCATGATGAAGGAGGGGCAAATATTTTCATCCTCATTCTCCACAGAAGGAGGAAAGGACTGGAAGAGAATTGCCCCCTGGTGCCAGGTTTGGCAACAAAGCCTGGGACCCAGGTTCCTTAGGGGACTGCTGCTTTTTAATCAACACACTGGGCAATTTCAGTGAGAAACCCAATTCGAAGGAAAAAGGAGGGATGGGGTCTGCATCTAGGCTGCGCATGCATCAGAGACTCACCCAGCACAGCCCCCTGGAGGTGCGTGAGAACTGCGGGCTCTCACCTGGGAGACGCGACAGGCAAAACCTTCCCGTGAGAGGGGGAGCAGGGCCATAGGCGCTGCTAAAACCTGTGCAGAGCCCAAGTTCAGCTCCTCTTCTAGAAAAATATCCAGTTCTTCTGGAGCCAGCCTCTAGCATGAGATGTAAAACAAAGTTTTTCAGAGTGGTTGGAGTTTTGGGCCCATGTTGCTGGATACAAGTGGGGGTATGGCCAGAGGCAGATGTGGGTATCCCTGGCTCAGAGGCAGTCTCAGGGGCTTGTCTCTGTCTGCTTTTATCTTTGTTTTTATCTGGGGACTCCAGCTAAGGTATTATTTTTTAAATAATAAATTAATCAAAAATAAATCAATTCAAAGAAAAGTTGGAAACCCCACAAATTTAAACAAGGGCACGCCTACTCACCCCTCCACCTTTCTTTCTGAAATAGGTCAACTTCTCTGAATATCTGTGCAGCCTAGAGATTCCAGGAATTTTAGAAACATTACCTGTTTATTTCAGCTTGGACGTGACCCACACATCCTGCCCGTGTGGAGCAGGACCTTGTAGGATAATTTCTTAGAAGCTATGAAAAAACATGACCCCCAGCAGGAGGAAGGCTTGGCTATTGAGACATGGCTATTATCAGAGGAGCTGAACTTGGTATTTTTATAGCCCCTTAAGTTGCCAAGAGCTACGGTTCCTTTGTATCCTTTACCCTCAGATGTCTCCCAAATTAAACTGGAGACTGGGGCCCAGGGATTCCCAGCAGGCTCTGCCCAAGGGTCTGTCCTGCCTCGCAGGGCTCCATTCCCTGAGCTTGCCAAGTGGGCGCAGCAGAACCAACATCCAGTTCTTCTCCTCTGGGACCTCCTCTGGATCATCTGGAGTTTTCTGGTGAGACGGAAGCTGCCAGTCTCCATGTACTTACAAGCATGTTTAGGAGTGACATGCACAAGCTCGTGAAGAGGAGGAACAGCATCATGGTTTCCAAGAGGCCAGAGCAAGGTTGATACCCAGGTGTGATACCCAGGCATGGCAGGAAAGACGAGGCAGAGAAAGCAGGACTGAGGCTACAGGGCTTACCCGATCAGGACACTGGTGTGGGCTCCTTGAGATCCCCTGAGCCAGGTAGCTCACCTGAGCCAGGTTCCTCAGCCTTCTTTTCCAGCTACAGCCCCATTGCCTCCAGCTAGTTAGGCCTGGGTGGTTTCTGTCAGATCCAAGGGATAGTGGTCGGAGATCAAAGGTCACAGGAAAATTTCTCTGGGGGACAAAAGTGGGCCTGGCTTTGTATGAAGCCGCAGGCCATGGGATTGGGCTCTGTGGGCACTTCTAACCCTCCTCCAGAAAGACCAAAAGGGACTCAGACACAGCAGCCACCAAGGGCCAGCTCCCCAAGCCTTGGAGTACAGGGCAAGCCGAACAACTGCCGTGAACCCCAGCCACATGGCCACGCCGGGGTCACCAAACACACGCAGGCGAGCGCTCTGCAAGGCAGGCACAGAGGGCCTTGGGTCAGCTCCCTCCCCGAGGCCTGGTGGCAGCATGTGGGCAGATGGGGCTGCCCAGCTGTGGGCGCAGCACAGGTGGGGGCTTGCTCTTGCCCACACCCCCATTTCTTGAGACCCCCGAGTGCTTGACTGGAGGGGAGGAAGGGCAGGAGAAAGCTCTCTGATGCCCCTAGGGGCATCTGGCTGACTGTGGGCCAGTGGCAGAGGGTTGGGAACGTGAGCCTGGGGCCGTAGCACTGTCTCTTCTTGCTCTTCCAGGAAAACTGGATTGCTAATGTGGTGGAGTTCCCTAGAAAGCACGCAAGCTTACACAAATTCCACTCCATTTAGCAAGAGATATGCCAGCAGAAAAAGAACCCTTTTTAAAAACACAAGTAATTTCTCCTGCTCTGCTACTTGTATTCATTTCCTGGGGCTGCATCATGAAGTACCACAGGTGGCTTAGAATGATGGAAACTCTTTGCCTCATGGCTCTGGGGACTAGAGTCCAAGGTCAAGGTGCAGGCAGGGGCAGGCTCCCTGTGAAGGTACTAGGGAGGCCTCTCGCAGCTTTGGGCAGAGCCTCGGCTCTTCCTCTGCAGTGCTGGGGTTGTCCGTCGGCTTCTGCATGGCACACGACAGGCATCAGTGCTTCTTACTGGGACCCCAGTCCTACTGATCATGGGCCACCCTGCTCCAGCTTGTCCTCAGCTGAACTAGTTACATCTGCTATGACCTTATTTCCAGGTCAGGTGATTCTGAGGCACCAGAAGGTTAGGACTTCAACGTGTGAACTTGGTGGGGCGCAGTTGAACCGAGAATTCCACCATCCCCTCCGCCTGCCCCCACCATGGACACCTGTCTGAGAAGGAAAAGGGGAAAAGGAAGCGTGGGGACGTGTGTGTGTTTCCCGCCTTCAGAGTCCCCACGTCCTTGCCATGGCAGTTGTCTGGGCTCACGCCACGGGAGGAAGAGTTACAGACTCCAACTGGGCCACAAGGTCCCTGAGTATGTGCTGGTGACTTGGCCTTGCAAGCAGTGTCAGAGGCAAGTTTCAGACCCTGAAGGACATTGGCTGCACTGGAAGTCACCCTTTGGTGCCAGGCACCCTTCAGGGCGTGCCTTGAACCAGATGGGTTCCTGCCCTCTTGGGATTCACTTCCATGAGAGTTGGTCTGGCCTTAGGTCCTGAGCTCAGGTATCTTCCTTGCCCCCTTTGGTCTTCCTGGTCCCTCCAGATGTGCTGGAAGGCCAGGCCAGGCCAGGAGGCGTGTCCTGCAAGGTGGGATAGGATGTGTCCTGCCTGCTTGCTGCGCTTTCAAGGCTCTCTTCTCAAGCAGTCCAGAAATGCTGTACAGGCAACAACCTGGGCAGCACACTGAGCTATTGGTTTGATGGGGGGCTGCAAGAATACTCTACACTGAAAACTTCTGTCCCGGAACCTAGAATTCCACTCTTGGGGCAGCCCCATGGGGTATGGTCCCAAAGGTTGTAGGTTGGTCACACTCACTCACCAGGGAGAATCAGATGGACTCAGGAGCCCCACACATCCCCCAACCCCCACCCCATTTGGAACAGGCTCTCAAAGGTCCACACTTTGAGGAGCAAACTGGTGATGCTGAGAGAGTGGATGGGGAAGGCATTTCACAGGCCTGGTAACCCAGACACATGGCTGGGGGCAGCAGCGTAGAGTCAGGATGTGGAGGGCCAGAAGTGTATCTGCTTTCTAGAGGTGCTGTAACAAAAGTTTCAAACTGGGTGGTGTAAAGCAACAGACATTGGTTGTCTCGTTTCTAAGTCTAGAAATCTGAAATGAAGGTGTTGACGTGGCCAGAATCCTCCTGAAAACTCCGGGAAAGTACTGTCCCTGCTTCTCCTAGCTTCTCGTGGTGGCCGACTATCCTCGGTGTTCCTTGGCTTGTGCCTGCATCACTCCAAACACCACCTCCACCCTCACATGGCCTTCTTCATTCTACATCTCTGTGTCTGTGTCCAAATTTCCTTCTTAAAAACATGAGTCATTAGACTGAGGGCCTACCCTCTCCAGTATGAATACATCTAATTTTGATCAAATCTGCAAAGATCCTCTTTCCAAGTAAGATTACATCACAGGTACCCAGGGTTAGAACTCCATGTAATCTTTTTGGGGTGCACAATTCTACCCACTACAGTGGGTGGAGGGGACTACAAAGATGACACCAAGGAACACTGTGGTTAAGAGCAACAGCCCTGATCAGTTCCCCAAATACACTGCATCCATCTAGTGTCCCACCAACCTTCCTTGAGACTTGTGACCACCCTCTGTCCCTGCTTTAGTGAGTTATCAAACCTGGCAATATCATCAGAGAGCTGGGAATTAGTATCCTCTTTAATATTCTGCTTTAATATGTGCTCCTTTCACTAGCATGGGCGTGCAAGTACCTCACTCTTATGCGGGTCAGCGCTCTGAGCTGTCTTTGCACAGTGGGCTTGTTTCGCCCTCCTGCTCTGTACCCTCCCTCCCCAGACTCAGGATCTGCTGTTGCTCTCTGTCATCTGAGGGCAAGGCCTGTGCCTTCCCAGCCAGGGGCCGGCTGCCCTATGGATTGCCTTTAACCACATGGAAATACCCGCGAGCCCAAGTTGTGAGGTGTCAGCCTCAGCCTGCCCAGAATGGGTGTATTTAACATCATGTGCTTCGGCAGTCTGAACAATGATCGCTGCCCTTCCCAGTTACGTCTCACACCAGCGCCGGCCAGTACACATGTACGCGTGCGCGCGTGCGTGCGTGCGTGAGTGTGTGTGTGTGTGTGTGTGTGTGTGTGTGTGTGTGTGTGTTTCTCATGCGTTCTGCCAGCACTGCACGCTGAAAGAGTATTATCTTTCCCTCCCTCCCCGGAGAGCCATGGTGTATATAATCTACTAGTCTCTGAGGCCCATTTACTTAGCGAAAGTGGTCAGAGGTCAGACAGGGGCCACTGCAGCCAGGTCTCGGAGCACGAGGGAGAAGGTGCTCATGTAGAGATGTAGGAAGAGCAGCAGGGCCTCGGGTGACCTGACTGCGGAGCTAGACGCACAAGGGAGCTGGTAAACAGAAAGCCGGTGCACTCATTTGTGGGGCCAGGGAGCTCACCTGGACTGACATTACCAGCCTGTCAGCCTCAGAGCACAGGCTGAACTTCTCTATCCTTCCCAGCCCACCAGCCTGGGCCTCCAGGCCCTCTGCTAATTCCCAAACCCTCCTGCCCTGCAAACGACTTCTACTGGACTCTGCTACGTTGGGGTCTCCATGGGGACAGGGACCAAGGAGCAGAGCAGCCTTGCTGTGTTGGCACACTCAGCCCAGAGCATCGCAGGGTCAAGATGGTGATGACAAGATTGTGCTGAAGGTGATGGTACTAACTGTAGAGATGCTGAGCTTTATTATGTACCATACTCTGCTCTACCTTCTCTACAAGTATATCAACTCATTTCACCCCCACAAGGACCCTAGAAAATTGATGCTATTTTTATCTCAATTTTACAAAGATAGAAACTGAGGCACAGAGAGGTTAGTCATCAACTCAAAAGTCACACAGCCATCCAGAGGCAGAGCCAGGAGCTAAATATTTAGTCTAGCTCCAGAGCTCCTACTTTTAACTACTGTGATACTTGACATATGTTCATACCTAAGTTTTAATTTGGAAGACAGGGCACAGGCTCAACTTCTCCATCCTTTCCCAGCCCACCAACCTGGGCCACCAGGCCCTCTGCTAATTCCCAAGCCCTCCTGTCCTGCAAAGCCACAGAAGTCAGAGTGGCTTCGTTAAAGACTCTGAGTGGGCCAGCGTGCCCACTGCGCCACATAAGGCAGAGAGTGAGAACTCCATGCCAAGGACTGGATCCTTAAGGCAGCTCCCTGCTGCTGTGGCCTAAGGTGGGGGGAGGGGAGGGGAGCCCAAGACACTGAGACCTGACAGGGGAGGCTGACACCTCTTAGGCACATGGAGGACCAAGTGTTATGGGCAGCTCCCTCTACCATGCTCTGGCCTCGGGAACCCAGATCCCCTTGCAACCGCCAACTTGAGAGGGAGCTCAGCTTCCTTCCATTGTTTGTGGGGGGCACACCCAGCGTGTTCCTGCAGTGACCTGAGGCCTGGGGGGAGGCAGGAGGGAGGGAAGGGGCCAGCCCAGTGGGGTCAGGGTGGGAGAGGGGAAATGAGAGGGGAAGACTTGGTGTTTTTCCTTGTTTGTGTTTTGTATTAAAGAAAACAAATAATATCCTTTGAGAAAACCACTAAACAAAGCACATCCTAAGGCCACAGAGGCCCATTGTGGCTGCCTGGAGCCCGGAATTCATTCATGCCTTTTTGGATTGTTGGAGGCGAGAGACAGGGTGGGAAGGAGGGATTACTATTTAAATATATTTTGAAGTGTGTCATTCTTTCCCTGGACTCAACTGGACTCTAGACTGGGTGTCCCTGTGTCCTTGAGCCTGTTCTCTGCCCAGGACCCCCCCCACCCCCAGGATGCTCCTCTGGACCGACATCCTAGCACAGTCAGGGCTGCGCCTTGATGGGGGGGGGGGGTTGTTGATCCCTGAAAAGGCAGCCCTCTGCTGTGGAGTCCAAATCACAGACCACCCAGCATCTGGGCCACTGGCCCCACAGAACTTCCCATCTAACTCCTTACATGAGTTCCCTGGGCCTCGCTCTGTCTGTCTGTGATGGAGGGGGTTTGTGTCAAATGGAGTCTCACTGACCACTCTCTAGTATACTGGGCCCTGTCACTGCCCCCTCATCTTGTGCATACCCAGGACCCTGTGGGTATTGACCTGCGGGGGTCACACTCAGGCTCTGGACTCTGTGCCAGGGCTTGTAGCCAGTAGTCACAGACCCAAGCCAGGCCACCCCTCCTCCCAGACCACCAGACCTAGGAACCCCCTACCCCAGATTGCCTGTAATGGAATAGCAGTGCTTGCCCCCATATCCCACCAGAACACTCTTTCCTGCTGCAGGGAGGTGGGGGGGAGCTGGTAAGAACAAAGCTGGCCCCCAGCCCAGCTTCTGCAAACAGCCCTGCCATGGGCCTGGTGTTTGCAGGATCAAGCCCACATTACAAGTAGACAGACTCTGCGCCCTGACGTGACTCATGAATAGTTGTCATGCTGACTGCCCAGCAGCCCATCCTCAGGATCTTCCCCAGTTGAAAGTTTAAAAGGGCACTTAGCTAGTTGCCTGTTTCCCCTATTCTCTCCAGCAGTGTGAGAAATGGGGATCTTGGGTAATACAGCCTTCGGGGATCCTCAACTGGGGTGAGGAGACCTGGTTCCCTCCACACGAGGCTCAGGGTCGGCAGGGGCTGCATCTCCTTGGTTTTCTCAACAGCACTGAGAATAGGCTGCAAATATTCCCCTGCACCAGGAAACGTGGTGTTGGGAAAGGATGGGACTGTCCTCGCACAGCCCTTGGATACAGGGGCTGGTCCCCGCTCTCCTGCAAATACTCTGAAAAGCCCTGAGTGGCTCACACACCCCTCTGGGCCTGAGCCTTCTCGTCTGTAATTTGAGTGACTGGATATGGTGAATGCAAGGTCTCCTTTGTCCCCACTGTTGCGGCCTGTCCCTACTGTGGGTTCTGTAATTCTAGCAATGTTGCTTGGAAGGAAATCCATCAACGTTACTGAATATTTCCGTTTCTCAGACTGGCTTTGGTGGTCAGAGTCTAGTCTTCCCAAAGTCTCGTCTTCTCTTTGTCCTAGGTGCTGTGATAATTATTTCCGCCCAGAAGTTCTCTGCTCTCCTTGGCTAACGGTCCCCCTTTCCATCCCCATTATTCAGGGCTACCACCCGCTGCCCCACGAAGTGGAGATTGCGCACACAAAGAAGCTGTTCCGGAGGAGGAGAAATGACCGAAGGTAGGCGACACCGCGTCCGCAGCTTTGGGGATTTCTCTCCCTCTTCAGTCACCTGCGCTTTACAGTTGGACAGTGGGGACTACACTTCTTTGGGTGACTCTGGGAATGGATCCCTTCAGGAGTTGGGGGCAGGGCCCAGGGCTTGCAGTTCTGGAGAAACCCCCCTTGCACTGCCTTAGGGCAGCAGTAGCCATTGCCCTCCACCCCCCCAATAGGGACCAGCTGGTGTGCGTAAGTGGCATGCGTTTTGAGACCTGGCCTCCAGGAGGCTCCTGAGCTCGTAATTCCAAATGTATCTATCAGTCCTTCCCAGTCACTGGGAGGCATCCCTGGTTCTGCTGCGACAGGCGGCGTGCACATTGACAACTGCACCTGCCACTGCTCTCCAGTGCCTGGAGGAGCTCACTTAAGCGACCGCAAAGACTAGCTGCTGCTCCAGAAAAGGCCGGGAGAGGTGGCCCTGGCCGGGAACGCGCAGCTGAGGCTGGGTGGTTGGGAACCTGCCCCTGTTTCCATAAGGCTTTCTTGCACAGAAAGGTCTTCAAGGGATATTTCACATGGAAAACTGCAGGTGCGGAATATTTGTAGTATGTGGTTACTTGTACAAAAGTGGGGCGGGGGAGGCAATTAGGATATAGTTTTTGCTTGAATGTGCATAAATTATATCTGGATGAAAATATTTTTTAAAAGCAAGGCAGAGTGGAAGAGAGTAAGAGGCAGAGGAGGAAGAGGGAGGAAGGAAGAAGAAAGAGGAGCGTGTGTTAGAGAAAGAGAAAGAAAAGCCTCTGCCTGAGGAATTAAAATGAGGTGTTCCTCTATAGGGAATTTCTTCTCAGATAAAGGTCATAGCTGTGGTTTTACCTTTAACGAACAGAGAATGTTCTCACAGAGCCAATAAACAGCCCAGCCCACATCCCTTGCTCAGAAGACTGGAAATGCCTGCCACCCCCAGGAGACCAGGGCTATGGCTGACCAGGGCCCCCTTCTCTGCATGTGGGTCCAGGATGAGGAGTGGTGGGTGGTGAATGAAGGACTGGGCACCCAGATGCCCCATCATCAGCAGGTGGATTTAGTGGGTGTGAAACATCCCAGGGGGACAGTGAAAGTAGAACCAGCTGCGGGAGCTTAGCAATCAGAACCTCTGGGCCTGTCATGTGGTGGCATCAAAGGGAAACCCAAGCAAAGAGGGCTGCACGAGGCCCTGTTCATGGCTGATGGCGCATGGCTGGGTACTGTGTGCTGCCTTTGGAGGTGCAGCCACAAAGAAGCTAGTTCCTGGATTCCTGTTTCCTGGCAGAGGAAAGAAGTAGGGAGCTCCCCCCACTTAAGGGGGGGTTGGAGTTCACAGGGGAGGTGTCCGGGAGATCAGAGGTTTGGTGTCCCTCCTCCCCTGCCCCATGGTCCCGTGGTCCCGAGTGTGTGCCTGGAGGTGTGGGGCATCCCAGGCTTCTGAAGGACAAGTCACCCTCTGACCTGCATCCCGGCCCTGTCAGTGGCAGGCTGCAGCTCAGCATTCGGGTCAGTCACACCTCCAGTTCTGGGCCAGGTCACCTGGCTCCGCGGGAGTCCCCTGGGCAGTGGAAGGCCTCCGGAAGGCAGCAGCGCGACACAGGAATGTAGGAAGAGGAGCGTGACATGCATGCCCCGGGAAGCTGACCTTCCGCTGAGCCGCGCTCATGTTAACAGACGCCCGGGTTAGGTCAGCACACCTCGCAAAGGATGTGGACCCGGGACAGGTTCCAAAGCCAGGCAATAAAGATGATTAAAGGGATGGAAAGTATGTCCTGTGAGGAGAGGCAGCGGGACGGGGCCAGGGAGAGGAGTCTGCGGGGAAGGACATTCACGCCGGCAAACTCATGAAAGATTTATTGTGAGCACCGAGGGGCAGCTGCCTCCATGTTCGCGGGGGCCCAGACCAGAGGAAGTCTGCCGAAATGGAAGGGGAGTGTTCAGTTGGTCCAAAGACAGACTCAAGGAACGGTCATCCTGCCCACTAGGGCGTCACACTCAGCCCTTTGGAGGGCAGAGGCGCATGAACAAGCACTCTGTGGGGGCCCAGGTACCCCACCTTTAATCACATCTGGAATACAGTACTGCCACCACCCCACCACCCCAGAGGCCCCAAGCAACAGGGACTTTCAGGAGACGAGCAGGCAGCCAGCGAGTTTAAGGACCTTAATGTCTGAAAGCAGGAAGGCAGCACCAGGGACCTCCTGAGTCCTTGGCGATTCTGGTTGCAGAGTGTTGTCAGGTCCACCCTGGGTGGAGGGTGGACAGTAGTGCTAAGTCCCACCCCTTTATACTGGACCTTGTAGTTGACACTTTTATACAGCAGATGAAGCTTCCTGGGCTAGGGAGGGGGGGCACACTGAGAGGGCCTTGCATTCCCTAGGAACACCAGGTGGCAGCGGAGAGGTGATCAGAATCAGATCTGGGTGACCAAAGGCCAGAGCCAGCATCTGTGTCGTGCCTCTGAACTCTCCTTTCTGTTGTGGGGCAGAGAAGGTACTCTTCCCCGTTTAACAGGAATAACTGAGGCCCCAGACGTTAGCCAAGATTGTTCTGCTCCAAAGTGGCTGAACTCACATCCAATGACCCCAAATCTCAGCCCTTGCAACTTCAAACATCAGGTGGCCCTTTGACTAAGAGCAGGTAGCTGGTGGGAGCATAATTGGGGCGTGGCTGCAATGTCGCATGGAGGGAAATGGCCTGCAAGGGTCTGTGCCTTCTGTGTTCCTGCGAAGTAATTGGAGGGGAATGTGACAGCTGCGAACTCCCAGCGGGGTGGGCAAGCAGCAGAACCTGGATGCCCCGCACCCTGTCTCCGAAGTCTGCATTATGTCCCGTGCTGGGCGTGACCTTCCCGCTCTTCTTCCTCAGCCATTGAAGTCAAAGCCACATCCCTTGGAATTAGGCATGAAATGTAAATCCCACCTCCTCTACTGGGTATCTTTGTGATCTGAGCAGTTAATTTTTTGAAAACTCAATTTCTGCTTCTGTAAAACCGATCTATTAACAGAGAGGCTTAAAGGAACTAGTTCTTGGAAGGCACCTGGAAGTGGTCTTGGTGCCAGCCCGCCTTCCTGATCAGAGCTGATCGTGGTGCTTGGGGTACACTGGGAGGAGAGAGGGGAGCAAAGTTGTCTGCAGATGAACTTTCCTGCCAGGGTCCCCACCAGGGTTGGGCTCATTTGAGAGAGCTTGGACCTGCATCACTCAGGATCAGCCATTTCTTCTCCTCGATCAACCTCTAAATCTCTGCCCCCACACTCTGTGGGATGCTTGGAGGGGCTCTGGGATTCAAATTGATTTGTCACTGTCTTTTCCTCAGCTTGCAGGAAAAGGTTAAGCTCTGGAAGAGTTCAAAAAGTTTCTCCTTAAAAATGTTCTCAACACTTGGGCAAATGGTAGCTGCTTATTTACTTTCACAAAACTAGTCAAAAATGTTTGCTGATTTGAGACAAAACTAAGCATTTCATCCTTTGGATGCTCTAGACGGGTGTTTCATGCATTTGTCAGAGAGCAGCATGCCTGTGGGTGTTTCTTCCCCACCCAAGTGGGAGACCCGCAGGCTAGAAAGGGCCGTGAAGGTTTGCCTGCCTCCCCAGGCTCCCACCCACAGGGTGCAGGGCAGAGGAGCAAACTCGCTAGAGCACTTGAGTCCTGTCCATGCCACTGACCTGTGTTGACCTTGAGTGAGGTCTCACCTTCAGGGCATGTGGGGATTTCCCTGCTGTTCCCTCCACCTCTCTCCATTTGATGAGCTGAACAAACCCAGACAATGAAGGAATGTCAGAGTGTATGCTCCCTGGAAAGCAGACTCCGGGGTGGAGAGCAGTGGGCGGGACACCTGCTAAGGCGTGCACTTGGGGTCAGTATCCACAGACAGGAAGGGCGGGGAGCAGGATGGGTCATAGGGAGAAGTTGGGTTGCGATGCAGGCTGGCTGGGGAGTTCAGACCTTATGGGAAGTTTTGGAGTCGGGTGACTTTTTAACTGTGTCCCAGAATAAAGTGCAGGTCTTCATTCCCCATGGGAATTGCCACAACCCAGGCCAGCTCTCTGCAGCCAGGGCAGTTTCCATAAGGACTGACAGCAAGTTTGGGAAGTGAGTGCTTCATTTTGAAGGGCACCCTGGGTGGCACATCACAGAAACACCACAGAGAAGCACTGTTTAACCCTCCAACTAGGAACGACGGGGCAGCGTTCTGTGCTCTCCAGACACCAAAGAAGTGCCAGGTGTGCTCCCTGCCCTCAAGGGGCTGGGGCATAGCTTTCCCAAGACCCTCTGGCTCCAGAACCCCCAGAACATGGTGCACAACTGTCTGGCATCTCTATGTTCCGGCAAGGAGGCTCAGAGAAAGGAGCCAGCAGGGGGTGGTTACGAAAGGCTTCCTGGAGGCAGTGGGCATTGAACTAGTCATGAGACATGAGGAAAACTTGGAGGGGAGAGGGGAGGAAGTCAGGCTAAGAGATGCATCAACCCACGGCTGAACAGGTTCAGGAGCCAGGGATTGCCCTCCTTTCCCCAAGAAGTCACTCCACAGAGCTCCCAAGAAACAGTCAGATGGGTGGAGCTAAGGGCACTTCTGCCTCTAGTTGAATTAAATCGAAAGGAAAAGCCAGAGCTCCCGGCTCCTGTGGGCCCCAGCCTAGACTGTCAGCAGTCTCAGTAGACCCTGTAGGCTCCAGAGTCCGCCTCCTAACAGTTAGAGTGGGGCTAATGGAGGCATTAGCAGTCTATCCCATGATGCCAGTGCAGTGCAGCCAGGGAGACAGGAGAGTGTTCTCCAAATTAATTTGTTTCATTAAGTGAGGTCTCAGAACAGTTAATTTACTCCACGTGGAAGCAGATTGAAAGGAAGAGGAATGCCATGGTCATCCCCAGATAGTGTCAGATGGCTCCCTGGGTGAGAGGCAGGAGCGCCAGCCCCTCCCCCAGCTTTGTGTGCCCTCCCCTCTCTGGGGCCCCCGGGGACACAGGTGAGCCAGGTGCTGGTGCTGCAGGGTGAGCAGAGCCCACAGCAGCTCTTGCTGTTCTGTCCTACCATTGACCTTGACAGTGACTTGGTGTGCTCAAATTGTAGGGCCAGTTAAGAATCTCATCCCTCGCTCCCTCTGCTAGCATGTGCCACACCCTCCCTGGGTGCCAGGCTCTGTCCCTGTGGACAGTTAGCGTCAGCCACCAGATTTGATTTTAAGCTCTGTGACATCACCTAAATCACTGATAAAAATGAACAGGACATCTGGAATTAATGGTGTTGGATATGCAACTTTGTAATATACTAAAATCCTGAATCAAGTCATTTCAAAGGGTAAATTTAGGGGCAAGTGATTTACATCTGAATTTTTGAAAAATGTTTAGTGAATAAGATAGGTCCCAGGATAGCATGATGTGGCAAGGCCCCTGGAGATATCCCTTGAATCTTGATGTTTGCAGGGCTCCCCAAATGTGTCAGGTTATTAACCCTTTTCAAAAAGGGCATAGATTTGGCCTGTGTGAATCTGTGGTAGCTATTAGTGATGACCTCTTTCTTCCAAACCATCTGCTTGGGAATCTCTTTGGGAGATATCTTTATTTTTCTGATTTTCTATAGACCGTAGCTACAGCTACAGCCTCTAGCATTTTGTTCTCCAGGCTCTGCAGACATGGCCAGGACTCTGTAAGACCTTCCAAGAAGCGGTGTCTTCCTAGGCAATGCTCCATCCCTCGGGCCAGGTGAACAGAGTCCCCTTTGCCAGTCCCCTCACCAGCCCCTTCTCCTCCCAGGCCTCTCCCATGCAGGTACCCTAGCTGGGTCTGCCTTTCCTAGCCCACACCTGTTCTCTGACAGAAGACAAACCCAGAGTCAGGCAGGTCTGCTTTCTTTCAGTCACCCCCTTCATGTTACCTCTCCTGCCTCATCAGCAACCTCATGCTCACCGCCTCCTTCCCACTCTGAAGCCAAAAATATCATTTTAGACTTGCCATCAACACCTGTTAAACCCACTCCTCTGATAACTCTGGCCCGTGCTATGGTGGTTATCCCTGGTCATGGGAGACCCCTATTCCACTTTGACATCTACCTTCCTCTCCTCCTCACATCAGGGCTCATGGCTAGCTTCCTGTGTCCTCTGCAGCCCCTTTCTCTGGAGGTTGCCCTTCCTGTCAGCCATCAGATTTGATTTTAAACTCTGATATTACCTAAGACACTCATAAACAAACAGGACATCTGGAATGAATGGCTTTGGGAATGCAACTTTGCAATCCTTCAAAGTCCTACATCCTTCAAAGAGGACCAAATCCCAGATCTTGCCCACCAGTTGTTGTCCAGGAATAACCTAGCACAGAGCCCTGGATCTCTATCCGTCAGCTCATTCACATGAATTGTGAAGGTAACCCTTTTGGAAGTACAGTGGGTCCTCATTATTCATGGGTTGCATATTTGCAAATTTGTAAATAGCCTACTTGCTAAAATGTATTTGTATCCCCAAAGCAATACCCACCGTACTTCTGCGGTCATTTCTGGATCCAGGGTGACAGCATCAAGTCCCCCACACCACGTCCCCAGCTGAAGTTGAGCAAGGAACACTCTGCCTTCTTGTTTCAGCTCTTGTGTTGCAAACGAGTGTCCTTATAGAGATATATTTAGTGCCATGTTTTTCTCATTGGTGAATTTTCTGTTTAAAATGCCCCCACGCAGAGTGCTGAAGTGCTGTCTAGTGTTCCTGATCCACAAAGGCTATGATGTGCCTCGTGGAAAAAATACATGTGTTAGATAAGCTTCACTTGGGTATTAGTTATAGCACTGCTGGCCACGAGTTCAGTGTTAATGAATCAGCAATATGCACATGGAATAAGTTGTCTCTAAAACTAAACACATACAAAGTACGGTTATATACTGTGAGTTGGAAAAAATTTTGTGACCAGAGGCTCCAGAGACCTTGCATGTGATTCCCCTGGGAGCAGTGGTCCAGTATTAGCTGATTCAGTGTTTATAGGACTTTGTAGAACAGAAGTACCATGAATAACAAGAACCCGTGTGCTTGCGCTATAAAAAATGCTGATGGCAAGGGCATATGCTGTCAGCAATGGGCTTTCTGCATGATTTTTGGTTTCTGGTGGTCGCAGAGCTGGGGGAATGGCCATCACCTGGCTCAAGTTCACCAAAGGCACGGCGGCTTCAGTTGCCCCAACCTGCGATGACACGACCCTCAGCCCGTCCAGACTGCTCAGCCCTGCGGTGACCATCATTGTCATCCTATCATCAGCAGCCCAGGGGACAGCGAGACAGATCAACTCCCATTGCCTGCGGTTTGTCTTTATAACCCAGCAAGGAAATTGCCCTCATTAATTCCCTGCTAAAGATAGATAAGAAAATGGGACAGGCAGGCCCCCACCTGGCAGGCAGCCCTGTCAGATTCTAAGCAAAATGAGTCAGATAGGAATTATTTTTAGGCTTCTTCTCCTCCTTCCCCACGCCCACCCCCAAGCAGGCTCTCTTGGAAAGAAGAGCAGCTCATTTCTTGAAGCCAGATGTCTAGGCCTGTGTTCGATTGACGTGACGGCCCGGAGCGTCTCAAGAAGACCCTCACCTTTGTGCCAACCACAAGGGGCAGATCGACCTGTGGACAGTGAGCAGGCTGCCCCACGTGTCCATGGAGGCTGGCCGTGACTCATCCCGAACAGCACATCCCCGGATGCTCTTTCTGCCCCTTTCTTGGCACGTGCTCCGTATTCAGGATCTGCTCTCAGTTTCATGCTCCGTGGAAAAGATGACAAGGTTCTAGGGTCCCTCTCCCAGGGAAGCACCCACGTGTCCCCAGTCCAGGACTCACATTGTGTGGGGACCAAACAAGCACGAGAGGTGGCCCACAGTGCCCTTGGCAGTGGCCCTTGCCCTTGCCCGGCCTGTGCCCGCTGCTGGGAGGCTGAGCGGGCACAGGCTCTTTCTCCTTCACTGTCTCCCCGCTTCCCACTATCGGGATTCTTTCTGACCCCCCACCCCCACCCCCCAAGCTCTGGATAGCAAAGGAGGGAGACCTGGGGCAGCTGAAGAGGAGTCATGGGGCGGGGCCACTGCCTACTGGCAGGGAGGCAAAAGGTTGCTGATGAGTAAACTGGCCGCAGAGATATAGGTGCCATCTCTGCTGGGCCTACGCTTGGGACCAGAGGGAGGATGGACACCAGAAAGCATCCTCCCAACCTGGTTTATTTACTCCTCCTCAGACCTCATAGCGTCTTTTTCCTGAAATTCCAAGCACTTGGTGGTTAATTCACAAATGCTAACCCTAACCCATCCTCCTCTGCTGGAGCCCTTGGGGATCGGCCACTCCGAGGGACCCAAATGCCAGGACCTCCAGCACCAAGTCTGTGCAGCCCTCCCTGGGGCCTCTGGGCCTGCTGGGCAGCTCCAGCTCTGGGCCAGGCACACTTGGCCTCAGGACTGGCTCATCCCTCAGCAGCCAGGGGGGATCTTGAGAAAAATGAGAACTCTCACCAAACCCTGGCCCCAAGGATACGGATGTGCGGCCTGCAGGGACACCAGTAGGTGGCTTGGGATGGCAGGTACAAGAGGAGTCCCGCCCCATACCCATCTGTATCTGTGCCCTGAGGAAACAGGAGTCCCTGCTCCTCCTTCATTTGCTCCTGCGACCCTTCTCCCAGGTGATGTACAGAGGAGGAGGAACTCAGGACCAGCACTTCCAGAATGTGGCCTGTCACTGTTGTGATAAGGTTCAGGGCAATTCCCTGACACTGGGGGCCTGCAGTTTTGTTGGGAGTCCCTGATTCCAGCTCTGAAAGGTATCAGGGAAAGAGTACAGGGCTGGAAATGAAAAGCACTTCCATTCCTTAACTGTGAGTTGGGAAAGACAGAGCTGAGGCATGTTAGGGCTTTCAGTGCAAATAATTGGTGCTTCCTGCTTTTCAGACTAGCCCATGCACCTTCTTCAGAAAGCTCCAGAAAGGCAGGCCAGGCCTGCTGCTCCTGTGTACATCTTTCAGAACCAAAACTGGGCCAGGACTGCACCCTGGACACCCAACTGCATGGCTGAGCCCTACCCTCCCAGCTCCTTGGCTACCTGAGATGGGATACTCCCTGCAACCACGCTAGTAGAGGGTGAGCTGTGTTTCTTGCTCCTTTGGGGCCTTTGCTAGGACCAAGGGCAAGCCCCACCCACCCTTGGTCCAGGAAGTCACTCAGAGATTTAGCAAGCCCTCCCAGAAGGCTCAGTGTATTCAGGACACTATTGAGCTCTTTAAAATATTGGCTCTTTCGTCAAGCAATCAATCTTCCTAATAATTCTAGGAAGGAAGTAGTTTCCATTTTACAGATGAGGAAAGTAAATTGCAAAGAGAAGTGAAGCAACTTGCCCAAAGCCACAGAGCTGGGAAATAGCTGAGCCAGACTGCAAACCCAAACATCTGGCTTCAGGCCTGTGGGCCTACCCTGTTCTCTGCTGGAAGACTCTGTCCCCTTGTGGCACCCTGGGCCTCCATCTTCTGGTCTCTCACCCCAGGCTATGTCACCTCCCGATTTAACCCCTGGGTGAGTTATATGCAGAGGAATAGTAGGCAGAACGGAGGCTGCCACTCTCAGGTGCACTGCAGGAAGGGCACATGTAGCCCTCAAATGAGGGAACAAGTGGTGAGACCAGACAAGACTCCAGGCGGGGTCACCCACGCTTGCTTTCTGCACTGCTGTGCTAGGTGGGTCATACCCATACCCTGGCTGGATGATTCATGTGTGGACATATTTGGGGAGTGCCTGCCATAGCCTAGAGATGCCCCAGGCTTACAGGGCCCACCCTCTGAGAGAGGCTGGCGGGGGTGGTGTGAGGTCTGGAATGGTGGGCAGCTCTGGAAGGACAGTCTGGTGGGGGAGATCCAGCTGCCTGTCCTCCCCTCAGTCCCAGAGGACGCACTCAGGGCACAAGGGTGCCTTCCACTCCCCAAAGCTCCCCGGCGGGACCAGAGTACAGGTTTTAAAAATACCAAGGAGCCTTCCTGCCTGGGTCAGCATTTACCCTGAGCACTGAGAGTTATTTCCGAGTCTTCCCAGTAATTTAATTTTAGCCATTTATTCCAATGCATGTGTTTTGGGGAAGCCAAGGTAGCCTCTATTATGGTTTGGAGTATTTTGGGAGGCTCTGGTTTCCAGAAGTGATGCAGGGGCTCAATTAGGCAAGACATCAGCAAGCAGAATTAAAATAACTCACAAAGACAGTCCCTTGGGTCCCCGGAGGTGATGTTTATGCTTAACCTCCATGGGGGACATTAAGGTCAAGGTATCCCCTGCGTGCCCAGCACTCAGCCCTACAAGTGGCAGTTCATGTCATTGGCTGCAGTTCTCCAAGCACCTACAGGCATCTTAATGCCCTTCAAAAGGCAGAATGAATGGGACTGGCCTTTTTTCCAAGTAGGCTCGGACAGACAGACCAAAAAGACAGACAGCCTGAGCACCAAGAGTGGACAGCCCACTCTTGTTGTAGATTTAGCCCATAGGTGGACACTCATTCACCAGCAATTCATGGGAATTAAAATGTACAGTCACCAACACATTAGCACGGCAGAGGTTTTTGGAGGAATTGTTAACAGCAAATTATTGTGCATTTCAAAGAGACCTTCAGACCCTACCCCCAGCACCGGGTTCTACAAGTTCTGCCTGCCCCCAGCCTTTGTTATCCAAGTTCTTTTTAATCCTCCTCTCACCCTTTTTCCTGAACTCCTGCCACGGCCCCCACTTGCTGGCACCTGGCAAACCCAGCACGCACTGAGGGAGCTCGCTGCCAAGTTCCCAGGGTCACCTGGGGCAGGTGCAGCGGCTGCGGGAGTGGGGCCAGGCCCGTGGGTGGTGGGACCCGGAGCCTGCCTCCCCTGTGCACTCAGAGCCAAAGCAGCTGTCCCAGCCGCCTCTGTGCAGCCCGACCCCCACTCCGGCCACCCCAGAGTTGTCTTCAAACTCCGTCTTTTCAACTTCAAGGGAGGGTTTGATGGAAAAAGGATCCAATTTCAAGCTACTTGTCAGAACTGACATTGAACTCAGGACAGGCATGTGTAGACTCAAAACAAAGATGAGAAATGTGTTTAAGGAAGAAAATACTCTATGAGGATGTGAGCGTGTTTGGTCTGGTGGCCGAGTGGCCACAGCAGACACCTGTTCCAGACTGGCTCAGGCATCGGGGAGCAGATGGCACAGCTTCATCACCCTGAGCGGGAAACCAGGTGCCTCTGAACCGTGGCTGGGCCCCAGGGAGATGGGGGAGAAGGACTCAGCTTCACCTTGATATTCTGGAAGACTGCAGACATTCGGTTGGAGCAGGGTGGGGAAGGTGATCGTTAGGCCCTCTCTTGGTAGGACCCAGGGAGGCCAGCTCCCTCCCACAGTCCCGCTGCCCTCAGGCTAGCAGGGGAGAGGCCTGAGTACAGTTCCTGTTTGGAGCAGAGTGTTTTTATCGTGATGACTTACTCTGCACAGAATTGGGGAAGCCCACCTCTCCCTCTTCATTCACCTTCTTAGAACGGGAGGGAACACGCATCTCCCACCACTCTCAAGCAGCTCTTAATGTGCAAAGGTTTCTTCCTCTGTGTCTTTCTTGTGAACTGGGTGTCGGTGGTCAGTCCAGCCTGGCGGTCACCCGGGACAGTGATAGCATTCTCCCTGCGGTCTGCGGTGATGGCTAGAAGTCAAAAGAATGACATAGTACTAATAGACCAGTACTTGTGGGACTAGAGCGGGAAAGTGAATTGGTTGTAATTTTTAAAGGCAAAATGTTTAGCAGGAAGGTGAATTGGTTGTAATTTTTAAAGGCAAAATCTTTAGCTCCTAAAAGCCTAAAACCATCCCACTTTAGGCAAACATCCTTTTTGCTCCTACCTTCATTTTCTAGAACTCACATAACTTGAGCCACTCAGGGCCCAGGTTCCAGCCAAATGTGTAGGTGGCCTGAGTCTGTCAAATTGTCTAGACTTGGTTTGGGTCTCTTTTGCTAGATGCCGAGCCTCAAAGACATTACTTCACCCCCCTGAGGCAGTTTCCTCATCTTTAAAGAGGACATCTACCTTCTAAGACTGCTTTGCAGTTCAAATGAGACAAGTCTCTGAAAGCAGGTACAAACATGAGGATTTTATTGTCTGTCTTTGTGTTTATATATGTGATTATAGCTCTGTGTGTGTGTGTGTGTGTGTGTGTGTGTGTGTGTGTGTGTGTGTGTGTGTCCACTTAAGTGACTACCAATCCTCATTTCCAATGATTGCTGGCTGGAAATGGAGCCTGGCCTGGGGGTTTGTACGGGTTACCTGTTACTGCATAGCAAATTACTCCAAAACTTAGAGCTGAAAACCACAAACCTGTATGTCTCACATCATTTCTGAGGGTCAGGATTCAGAGCAGCTTAACAGGGTGGTCCTAGCTCAGGGTGTCTCCCGACATGGCCATCAAGCGGGAGCGAGAGCTGCAGTCCTCTGCAGGTCCAGTTTAGAAGATTTGCTTGCAAACTCCCGTCCAAGGTTGTGGGAAGTTCCTCACTGTTGTGGGTCCAAGGTGTGCCTCTTCATGAGGTAGCTCATGATGTAGCAGCTGGCTTCTCCCAGAGTATGACCCAAGTGAGAGAAAGACATAGGTCATCTGACACCAAGGTGGGTGACTTGGTATTTCTCATAATCTAATCTTGGAATTGAAACTGATAGTCCATCACTGCAGCCATAATCTGCTGGTCACATCGACAAACCTATGCAGTGTGAGAGGAGACAACACCACATGTGAACCCCCGGAGACCAGGCTCATTGAGGGCCATCTTGAAGAATGGCTCTCACTGCCCACCCTCTTGCCTCCAATGATGCACATTCCTTCTGTTTGCAAAGGGCACTCACCCCTCCCAATACCCCATTTGATCCCAGCATCAGCTCCAAGTCCAAGATCTCACCATCTGGATCATGTTTGTGTGTAGATGGGGCTTTTGAGGTACAGTCCTTACATACAGCACCTCAAGTGCACTTCCTTCTTGATCTCTCAGCCTATGACGTAAAAATCAAGTTAGGCATCTCCTCCCCCCACTCCCACCAACCCCCACGGTCAACATTAGATTGTAGAACAGGCACAGGGTAACTATCATACACTCCACAGTTCAAGAAGCAGGGAGAGGGGAGCAGGAAGCTTGCAGAAGTCATTGGTCCACAGCAGTTCTAAAACCCAGCAAATGTTGGAAATCCCCTGATTAGAGCTCAGTTCTGCCCCTGCTCAGGATCTCGGCTCTGCTCTGCTCCTCACCATCAGGCTCACACATGAGATTGCAGTCAGGTCATTGAATATTGAATATTCATTGCCTAGTGAATATTCTGGGCCCTTGGTTCTGTCTTGAATCATCCTTTCTTTTCTCAGCCAGCTTCCTACCAGCAGAATTTTGGAAGTCCGAGTGACTCTTCAGTTTGTATCACCTCTCTGTCCCTTCCTGCCCAAATAGTCAATGTTTCTGCTGAAAAGCATTCTTTTGAAAAATTTTATAGGTCTTCTGTGAACCTTATTGGGGTCAACACCACTAAATAAAAGCCCCCCTCTAATCTCTTTACTATCCTCCCATCTTTACTTTGGGTTCTACTGAGGAATGAGGTCCTCTAGCTTCTTAGAATTCTGTTGTTTGTTTGATTTGTCTATTGGGAGATCTGAGAGTCACACCTCTGAAATCCTTCGAGAGCTTTTGTCTGACTGAGTTGTGCAGAGGCACCCCCTCTGAGCTTTCTGAGATCTTAACAAAGGACCTCATGGCCATGCCTTCTACCTCATCTTTGGACTAGGGTTTCCTTAGAGTCCTGCGTTTCATTTTTGCTCAGAAATCATTTCTGAATTTTAGCAGTTTGCCATCTGGAAATTCTGGGAATCTTCAAAATGAGCATGTCCTGACTCCACTTTTATAATCACCCTCCTTGAAGCTTCTCTCCTATCATGTATGCTACACGGAACCAGAAGAAATCAAGAGCCCCTTCAACACTGTTTGAAAATCTCTTCACCAGTGCAGGAGCAAGCTTTGCAAAACAATCTGCTGCTGTGTAGCAAGAATCCCCCTTCCTCCAGTTCCTAGGAAGGTATTTCTCACTTCCCTTAAAGTCCTCACCTGCAGGCTCCTCGAAGTCTGTACTTCCACTAACACTCTTTTCATGGAGCTTTCTGCTCATACTCACCTGAAAATCCCAGCTCCTTCCCACTGCCAGTCCCAAAGTATACCCCACCTTGGATATTTGTTATGGCAGCACCCCATTTCAGAGCTTCAAAGTCTGTATTACTTATCTCTTGCTATGTAGCAAATTATCCCCAACTCAGCACATTCAAATAATAGACATTTATTGTCTCACTCTGTTTCTGAGGGTCCGGAACCCAGGAACAGCCTAATTGAGTGCTTCTGGCTCAAGGTCTGTCAGAGAGGGAGTTAGCAGGACGCCATCTTGTGAAGTCTCGATTCAGATGGAACCGGAAGATCCACTTCCAAGCTCCCTGACGTTGTTGGCAGGTTTTTGCTTCTCACTGACTGATGGCCAAAGGCCTCACTTCCTTGCAATGTGGGCCACTCTGCAGGGTGCTCATGACAGAGAGAGAGAGAGAGAATGCCATGTGTTTTGTAACCTAATCCCAGAACTGCCATAGCATCCCCTCTGCCATATTGGTCACGCACCACATGCCCTGGTACAGTGTGGGAGGGGCCTCACAGGGGTGTGAATCCCAGGAGGTGGGGCCCATTGGAGCCCATCTTTAACAGTTTTCAGTTCCTTTCTGAGTCATTGCCCTTTTTTTTTTTCTACTTTAAGTGATCTGGTAAGACCCACCAATAGCTTTGGATAGGTCAGGGTTTTCCATGTTTGCCCTCTTTTGCAATGAATCCTGTCCTCTCCTCTGTATCTCCATTCCCCCTATCCAGGGCTCCTCTGCAGTGGAGCTTGAATTAGAATGTGACCTCCCTGGGGCCAGTGTTAAGCTAGAGGATGCTGTTGGCTGAGTTTTATAATCTACCTGTCCTCTAGGGAACCAGCAGGTAGACACACACACACACACACACACACACACACACAGAGTTTCCCTTAAACTCTATAATCTCGATGATTATAAAAAGGTTGGGCTTTAATTGGAAGCATATTGAGATACTTCAGTCTGTCAGACACTGACAGGGAAGGCTTCCTGGGTAAAAGGGGAACGAATACAAATATTCCTCAATAACAGTGAAGACATTTCATGCAGTCTTTCTCAGAGCGTCCCCTCAGCAGGTGTGGGAGGCAGCTAGACAGACGCTCCTGTCCCTGTTGTAAGAGTGATGTAGGTGGGACTCAGAGGCTGTGTGGTTTGCTCAAGCCCTCACAGAGCTGACGCTGGCCCCAGGCATCTGAACGTCCACATTGTTTTTCACAATGTTCTAGAACATTGGCAGGGGCATAGATGCTGCATTTTCACCCACCCCAGAATAAGGCGTGGTCTGGAGTTGTCTCCCTGTCTGGGTGAGGATCATCCTGCCCAATAGAAGAGCAGATATTGTGGGGGTCGAGACAGTGGGGACAGATGTGCCTCAGAACTGGAAATGTTTGGAGGAGGGTGTGATGAAAGGTTGTAAAGGACCACACAGCGGTGCAGCAGCCCTGGGCAAACCAGGCCCCTTTTGTCTGCCCCGGTGCTCATCCCCTCCATTCTGAAGGCAGTGCTGGCCTGCTTCTGGAGCCTGGCTCCTAAACGAGTCACTGGGATAGTGACAAGGAGTCCTCTTTCCATACAGCAGTGCTGTCCAGTACAGTGGCCACATGGGGCTATTTAAGCTCAGTTTTCATGTCTTCAGTCCCATGGGCCGTACTTCAGTGCTCAGGGGTGACATGCAGCTAATGGGCACTGCATAGAGGACGTCTCCAGACTCACAGAAAGTTGTTCGATTACCCCCTCCACACAAACTCTCCTGGACCAGCGAGGCTCCCCATGGGGTCACCACTGCCCTGGGCTTCCCCCAGAAAAGTCTGGCAAAGCCACCCCCTGCTAATGCTAACACAGCAGCCCAAAGCATGTTCATGAGGAAAAGGGGTCTTCTGCTCTGGTGACCTGTTCTTGCCCCACCCTTCTGCACACAGACCTGGCAGTCCCTCTCTCTGTGCTTCTTACAGGTCACAGCAGGTGCCTCCCCTGCAGACAGGGCCCAGCCAGCTCTGCACCAGCCATGCCGCCAGGGACAGGGCTGCCCAGCAACCGGCCCGGATCCCCGTATAGCGTGCAGGCAAGAGCAGGTGCTCAGGAATGGGAGAGGGCTGGGGAGGGGAGAGCTTGCTTCACCTCTGTGTCCTCAGCAGAGGCCATGGTGTGCTCTCCCTAGACATTCAGCCTGCGTATTAGTAATGCAAATAATATGAATGAGAGCTATTTTGAGAGGCACTGCAGCCTCGTTGCTGAACACCATCCTTAGTGCACACCTTGCTGGGGTTAGAAGTTCACGTTTTTTGTGTTCCTTTCCAAGGTATAGTTGCCCTGACCTCCATGATGTGTGTGTGTG